>PVHX01007893.1:68283-87807 GCA_004024805.1 Geosciurus inauris
GTACATATACACAATGGAATATTATTCAGCAATAAAAGAGAATAAAATTATGGCATTTGCAGGCAAATGGATGGAACTGGAAAGCATTATGCTAAGTGAAGTAAGCCAATCCCAAAAAACCAAATGCCGAATGGTCTCTCTGATTAGTGGATGCTGATGAATAAGAGAGGTGGGAATGGGAAACATAAGAGAAATAGAGGAACACTGGACGTGACATGGGGGAGGCGGGGGGGCAGGAAAGGGGAATGGGTATAGTAAAGATGGCTGATTGATATCGTCATCACTACCCTTGGTGCATGTATGAAAACACAATTGGTGTAACTTTATCTGGTTTGCAACCAGAGAAATGGAAAAACTAAGCTCTATATATGTGCTATGTCTTGACATGCAATTAAATAAACTAATAAAAAAATACTGCTATAGGAAAAAAAAAAAGCACTGCAATACGTGGCAGTGTTTCAGGGTTCACTTCCTTGGGTAGCATATCCAAGGGTCTTTGGAGACATGCCTGGCCCCCAAGCTGAAGGTAACACTTGAACCATCCAATGGCTCCCTTCTCGCTTTCTTGCAGAGATCTATTAGAAACTGCTAGGCTCAGCCTTTGAAGATGGATGACAAAGAAGCTATTGAAAAGGCAGTTTTCACAAGATTACAGATTATAGTACCAACCATACGAAACAGCATTTCAAATTCTTTTATAAACCTAAACATATCTCATTTAAAAATCAAGCCAATAGCAGGGTGCGGTGGCTCAAGCCTGTAATCCCAGCACTTAGGGAGGCTGAGACAGGAGAATCGAGAGTTCAAAGCCAGCCTCAGCAATGGCGAGGCGCTAAGCAACTCAGTGAGACCCTGTCTCTACATAAAACACAAAATAGGGCTGGGGATGTGGCTCAGTGGTCGAGTACCCCTGAGTTCAATCCCCAGTACCAAAAAAAAAAAAATCAAGCCAGCATACTGAGGGTGGAGAAGAAAGCACAAAAATAAGCATAATCATCTAACATCTCTCAATGTATGCAGAGGACTGGAACAGTGTGTCCAGCCTAGGTTTTACAGTTAGGAAGGCTGAGGCGTGTAGAAACCAAGTTTCTTGTTCAAAAATCCATGACTAGTTAACAGCACCAACAGCTTAAAAATACTGCACAACACCACTTTGGGGCTCCATCCATTTATTGGACCTCCAAGTCAGCCTTAAAATACTACAATTTTCTTTTTCTTTTTTTGGTGATGCAGTATGAACCTAAAAGCTTTGTAGAAAAAGCCATCTCTTCTTAGCAGATATTTCTACTTTTGGCAATGAATTTCTCTACCCTTAAAAAAAATAAAAAGAGCACATAACAGATGCATCAATGGAACAAGTAAAAGTATACAGACTACGTTAAAAAAGAAGTCCATATCTCTAATCCCTACAAAACTAATGTGCCACCATGAAATGGCTTGCAAATAACTGGTCTTCAGTATTTTGTTTGATTAGCTCAAAGTTAAATGTGCTCAATATTTAAAAACCAACTTTCAATGGTATCTACAGAAAGTATAAACAATGAATTCAACTGGGTGAAATGAACAGGGAAATGCAGTTTAACTGTGAGACTTTACATATACATGATTAGACACTCAAAGATTTTTCTTCCATATATATATCATATTAAAAGAAATGCTATTTCCAACTAAAATGCAAAAGATGGTAAGCCCTTGACAAAATATAATTTAGAATCTCAAAGTAGGTATTTGGATGAGAGCCTCTTCTCTAAGATTTTTCACTCATGGCTTAAACAAAAAGTGTTTGAAATTCCAGAAATAAGAAGTTACAAAATACGAGAGTCATATTTCAGACTTAAAAAATCTGAGATTAAGTGAGTGAAATGATAAAGTAAATCTTAACATATCAGATGTAAATCATTATTAAGTATTTAAACAGATACTAACAAACCAAAAGCAGGAATGTATAAATTCAATGCTGGCTCACAGAATATACTCAATATTTAAGGCCTTACATTTCTGAAGATGCAAGGATAAACAAGCATTTCACACTAATAAATATAAAATTTCTTCCATTCATTGAAGTGGAAAGGTTATGTGTTTAAGTCTACTAATATGGAGGGGAAGGAAAAGTTTTCATTTGAAGAATACAGATTTCCAGAAATATTTAATAATCACTATCTTATAAGAAGTATATGACTGAGGATAGTAGAATGAATCAGACATTATTACCCTATGTACATATATAACCACAAAACTGATGGGATTCTACATGGTGCACAATCAGAAGAATGCAAAATTATACTCCATCTATATATGATGCATCTAAGTACATTCTACTGTCATGTACAACTAATTAGAATAAAAAATAAAATAAAAAAGAAGTATATGACTGAGATAGCTGTAATATTTTCAAATTTTAAAAAAGCTCTGAAGAACTTAAAAAATATCTACACATACAAACTATAGATCATGACATGATTGCCCACAGCACACCTATGCCCGCTCTGGTAATCATCTCCAAGCCAGCCCTTCACCTTCTGCCAGCCCAGGGATGAGCAGCAACCCTGGGTCCCATACCACACCCTGTTCACACTCCAAGGGCCACTCACTCATAGGCATGTCCCCAGGGGCCTATAAGATCCTCATTTTTCTACCCCCAGAGCCCAGGACCCCTTCAAGGAAGGGGTTATCCTTCAAGGATAACTTTCAACAGGTATTTACTAAATCACTGAGTTTGCATTTTTGTATTTCACAAATACGGAAACCCATACCATGTTTTCAACATAAAATCAGTTTTCGAATAAACATAAATAAAACAATTTAAATATACCAGTGACTTTTTAAAGGCATAATTTTGTGAATCTTCCAGCACTCTTATTTTAAATCACATTAGCAAACATTTGTTGTTTCGTTTTGTTTTTCAGTACTAGGGACTGAACCCAGGGCCTGGAGCAGCTCGGCAAGTGCTCTACCACTGAACCACATCCCCAGCCCCCATTAGCCATCTTTATGAACACATTTTACAGATAACTTGTTCCTTCAAAACAAAGCACACAAATACCTGAGGCTTTTTCTTTTTTCTTTTGAATTTTACAATTCTTTAGGTAATTTTAGATTAATCATAATTGTTTCTTCATAACTGTTTTAGGTTCATATCCATTTTTTTTAAAACTCATCTAAAATCCCTTTAGAGAAAAAGAATAATTTTTTTCATTCAATTAATCCAGAGGCAAAAAAATTGTTTTATGAATAATAATTTTCATGGCAAATGATCCACTAGTTCTTGTTCTGCTTTAATCAAACAAGTTTATCTTCACACACTGGCTTTCACAAGGCTGGGATTAAATGCAGATTATTTTCACTTTACTCTGACCATATTTTTGCAATATTTTTTATTTGCTTCCACTACATGTAAACCACCTGTGGACTTTCTCTTTTGTCTTACAGTAGGAACTAAAATGAAATTAAAGTGTTTTAAAACCCAAGGCCTCCAACTATTACCTCCATAGGGGACATAAAAATAGATAGCATTTTTGCTTTGTTAAAAAAAAAAAATGCATCCATTTATCCCAATGTAATCTATTTTCCTCCAGCATGCAGAGCCTGAAACATGGTATGTATGTAGAAAGCAAAGCTCCTTGTCTTTAAATACAGTGATGTTGAAAGGAATCTAAATATGCCACCTCAAAATATACCCCTGTGGCCCAAGACTTAACTAAAGCAACTGGGAAACAGCAGGGGCAGCCACAGTGCTCAGCCCCACCCTCTGCCTGAAGGCAGGGTGGGTGTCTCCCTGTGTAAGGTGACAGGATGTCCCTTTATGAAACTGTCCCTCTCTCATCAAAGACCAGAAACTGCCAGTGTGAGTCCACACAACAAACCACACTAACCCTAACCCCTGCATGCCATACACTTCCTGGTCGTCGCCCCCATAATTTACCACTTACCACTCGTAGTAGCCCAGACACCCTTTTTATTTTGCTGAGCCACTTCTTCACTGAGCCCACCACCTCACCATGAGAATTTGATCTGAAGTCTTGAGCCTCAACACATCACCTGCAAAACGAATGCTGTGATAGTAACTACTCCGTGAGACCAGGTAAACTACTTCACAAAATGGAGGAAACAAGTGACCCCTCAGAACAGTGTCATGCTGCTGTCATCATCCAATACAAAAAAGTTTCATTCAAAAATGTTTTGTAATTGATAAAAGGGACAGCTGTCTAGTCTATTTCCTTCTCCCCCAAAAGTCTGTGAGTACTAGTAATGCAGCTATAATTTTAATTGGAATGTCTTTATATACTATTTACACTCTATGCTTTCAATCATTTGAAATGAATCATAAGCATAGAGTGAATGCATTTTTAAATGGCTTTGTTGTTTGTTTTGTTTTTGGTACTGAGGATTTAACTGGGTGCTTTACCTCTGAGCTACATCCCAGCCCATTTTTAAGTTTTATTTTATTTTATATTATTTGGTACCAGAGATTGACCTCAGGCACATTTAACTACTGAACCACATCTCCAGCCTTTTTTACTTTGAGACAGGGTCTCGAAAAGTTTGCTAAGCTGCTGAGGCTGGCTTTGAACTTGTGATCTTCTTGCCTCAGCCTCCACTACCATGCCTGGCTTTATTTTTTATTTTGAGACAGGTCTTACTAAGTTGCTGAGGGTCTAAGTTGCTGAGGAGGGCCATGAACTTGCAATCCTCCTGTCTCAGCCACTGGAATCACTGGAATTATAGCCCACACCTACATGCCTGGCTTACATGTACTTCTAAATGAATTTTTAAGTGTATTTTTATGCCAAGAAGAGTCAAACCCCAGATAATGACACTAAGGTCCACACGGACAACATATGCAACTACAATGGTGCTCCCAGATGACCAATAATGATACTGAGGAAGTCCTGCTGTCTAAGGACAACAGCCATCATGGTGACTGCCTTATTCCTGTCTGTGGTGATGTTGGTGTGAATAAGCCTGCTGTCATATAAAGTGCAGCCATACCACTGTACGTAATTACCAAGTGCTGTTAATGGTTTGTGTTTGCCATCCTATACTTTTATTGCTATTTTAGAGTATACTCCGTCTATTTATGAAAAAATTTGCTGCGTTATGCCTCCACCACACATGTTCACGGCACGGAGAAGCCATGCTGGGTGACTGCCTACGTCTGTGTAAGCACACTGTGACATCTGCACAATGAAATCACCCAATGACACACTTCTCAGAACATGTCCCTATTGTTAAGCAACACATAACTACATTACCAGGTAGCCAGTAAGAGATTTATACTATAAAGTATACAAACACTGTCGTCCTGTATTTGGTCCAATTTGAAATATTTCACTGAACAGTAAAATCATGAGGTCTTTCTGAAACAAGATTAAATTAGTAAATGGTTGTTTGGCTAACAATCAAAATGCAAGACAATTATCATACAATATCTAAATCAGACTTCACAGATTACAAAGCTCTTATATATATATACATGCATGTTTCTTGGAAGTGTTTTTATTTTAGAGTGTATATTTTTTTCTCACAACATGCTGATGTACCAGTCACTGAGTTCAGCAGTTTATTATCTCATTTAGTCTTCAAAACAACATAACAAAAAATATTCCAATCCTAGCATGGTGGCACATGCCTGTAATCCCAGCAGCTCGAAAGGCTGAGGCAGGAGGATCATAAGTTCAAAGCTAGCCTCAGTAAAAGTGAGTCAGTAAGCAGCTCAGTGAGACCCTGCCTCTAAAAAAAGTATAAAATAGGGCTGGGGATGTGGCTCAGGGGTCGAGTACCCCTGAGTTCAATCCCTGGTAACCAAAAACCAAAACAAAAAAATATTCCATTAAAGATGAGAAGGTTAAAATTGAACAGTTGACTTGATTAACTTGGCACACAGCACAGAAGAGAAACAGAAATCAAACCTAAGTTTCCCACCCCACAATACCCAAGTCTTTCAACTATGATGAATCTATTATCTGCAAAATTTCCAAATAAAAAATGTCAAGGGGCTGGAATTATAGCTCAGTGGTAGAGTGCTTGCCTTGGATGCAGGAGGCACTGGGTTAGATCCTCAGCACCACATAAAAATAAATAAAATAAAGATATTTGTATCCATCTACCACTAAAAAAAAAAAAACTAAAAAAAAAAAAGTCAAGGCTTCCCATTTATTACAGAATTAGAAAAAATATAAAAAATTTTTCTACAGAAATACATTTTAAGAATGGGAGCCAAGTGATGGGTCAGTGCAGGCGGTGTTCGCGACCCTACACCCACTGACAGAACCACCTGCTAACGTAAGCAACAGCTCCACCAGTGACAGGCACTCTGGGATGACTTGTATGACACCTTAATTTCCAAAATTCTTTGCTAATCTCTTTATTTTGGTCTTCATCTCACTATACATGTAGGGTTTTTCTCTTTTAATCAACTTGTTTCTGTACTGCTAAATGATGTGCTACTTGAGGCCAGAGACTATTAATCCAAAACACTAGCACCTCTGTGGTTAGCACCTAATATGAGACTGAAACTTAATATAACTCTCCTTTCCAGGAATCATCAACCCTCATTTCTTTCTGCTTCTAGAATTCTCAACCCAAGATAGGAGACAGAAAAGTTGTCTTCCAAATAGCACTTGCATTTATGCATACATAACTGTCCTCTAAAATACCCATGCAACGCTTTCTTGTGGGGTTTTGTTGCTAGTTCCTAGAGAAACAGGAAACAAAATATGCCTTGGAGAATTACATAGATCCAAAATTGCAAAAACTACAGGCTTTTACTGACAAAGTTTTTTTAGTTTTCTGGCAGTTCCAGTATGCCTCCTTGTACGACGCCTCTAACCTTACTCCTTAGGGTGGAGCTCAGGGTTCCTCTATTTTTATTTAATTAAAAAATGAAGAGCTTCACTAAACCTGTAGTCCCTGTTAGACCAAAACTTGTCCACTAGTAAGGCCATTCAAGAATCCCCATTCCTTACAAGTGAGAGTCATCTACACATCCACAAAAATTCAGAGTGGCATTCTCTGTAGAGTACTATCCCTTTTCTGTTAAAAGGGAAAAACCAAGTCAAGTTATTCTCCCCTTTATTGCCAGTTCCAAGAGGTTATAATTTGTAGAGGGGTCAATATACACAATAAGAGATTCTAATTTCATGTCAAAATCATGTTAATGTTACATAAAAGTAATCTTGACATTGAGATGGGATGAGACCTTGACAGATGAGGAACAGCTGGGACTTGAGTTATAATTAAGTATACGGTAGAGCAGTCCAAAGGTACACTGCTGAGACTATTTTGACAAAGAAAGAAGGCAAGAGGGAGGAAAGAGTAGTTAGTAGCTAGGCTACACTGAAACCAAGGAAAGGAGCCAGAACAGAATTTAGCCAGACTCAAATGCTGTGCTTAGAAGCCTTCACATTTGTTCTCCTATCAATTGAGAATATCTTTTCCCTAAACACACCATGTTACTAAGTTACTTGTATTCCAAGTAAAAATTCAAAGTAGTTTATGACCACTGATAATAACATTCTTGAATAACCCCAGCCGAGTTCCTTTATCTGTTTCACAAATTTGTAAATGCAACATATCAACAATTTCAGATTATTCTCTATTGTAATTGTTTGTCCTTGTTTTTCCTAGCATGAATAACTGGTGAACAGGGAACACATTCCAACTGATATAACCATAAAACCTGACAAAGCTTCTTCAGAACATGGTGACCTTGAAGCTAGACTGCCTTGGACTAAATCCTTGCTTGAGGTCTACAGGCAGGAACTACCTGTGCCTCACTTTCCTCAACTGTAAAAAGGGAAGAACCCTGTCTAACTTCTAAGAAAGAAAAGATCCACATAATGGAATAATGTTTGCACACAGTAGTAGTCACTAAATGCTAACCCTCCCTTGTTTTTTCTTTTCTTTTTCTCAACTCCAATCCAAGTCCTTTTGGCTCCTTCTAAAACATATCTGGAATTCTTTCCAACCTTGTGATGTCTATCTTTCTACCACTCAGCCAGCACCTCTCACCTGGACTACCACAATACCTTCCAAATGGGCCCTTTTTCGAAGTCTACACGCAAAACATGTCATTTGCTTAGGGAAGCTTTTCCAAACCCCTACCTCCTCCCACTAGGCTAAACAAACACACAGTACAGTAAATTTTAATTCTCGTTATTGCTTATCTTCCCCACTAGACCGTGAGCCAACAAGAGCAAGAAACATGTCTGTATCTTTTTCACCCTTTCGTAACCAGCACAGCTCACCCAGAAAATCGTGCACACACAAATATTTGATGGATGGATGGCTGATTTATTGCTAGGTTCTAGAGGCACCTTATTGAAAAATCACTACAGAGTACTGGATTGTCGAGCTATTAATATCAACTTCTGTTTAAGAAACAAAATAAGAAAATTAATTTATAATACTATTGAAGAAGCATCAACTCTCAGTTTCTTCAGTTCCTCAAAATTAGACAAATATATAAAGGAGGAAATGCACACTGAGTCATGTTCTCCCTTGCTTTCCCTCATGATGGCACAGGAGAGTTACGCAGTGTCACTATGAAGCACCCCTGAGAAGTTCATTTAATGACAGAGTCTTCCCACAGTTCAAACATTTATGTAAAAACTCTTGGAAGAAACTTAAAGTTACACACCAAACCATTATACACCTAGAACATGGTGGGGTGGGAGGCAGTAGGAGAAACTTCAAATTCCTCAAAATATTCTGGCAGTGTTTGTTTTATTGCATCTGTGATTTAAAATTTAAAAACAGCACATTAAAAAATTTTACACAAATTCAACTTAAATAACTGGTTTGTTTACGGTGGTTTACATCTGTAAATAGTATAGAAACAAAGTTCTGATTACATTTCTAAGATTTTCTTATCTCGCTAAGGGTTTCCTAGCAAGACTTTTGTTGTATTAGACTGAAACTGTTTAATTTCCTGTATCAAAGGTCTGTCCACTTCTGCTACAGCAAGTAAATGCAAAGGCACACCCAGGACCCTAGTCTTCCTTGTCCACCCACGCCCAAGGGCAACAGCCATTTAAGGTCTTCTGGTGGATGATAAGCAGAGGAAAAAACTGAAAATACAGCCCATTCACATTCTGTTTAATACTAGGAATACTAGAGAAGACTTTGGGCAGAAGGTGGAAAGAACTCAGACATGGAATAAGGCAAGGTTGGTATAGATGAAGTTGTATGGTGTCTCCTTCAATTCCAAATAAGTATGTTCAATTCCAAATAAACATGTTCAATTCCAGCAAGATACAGAATGCACATTTAATTCATTAAGAGTTTAGGACTCAGCTGGGCATGGTCGTGCACGCCTGTAATCCCAGAGGCTCAGGAGGCTGAGTTCAAAGCCAGCCTCAGCAATTTAGGGGGGCCCTAAGCAACTCAGCGAGACTGTCTCTAAATAAAATAGTTTTAAAAGGCTGAGGATGTGGCTCAGTGGTTAAGCACCCCTGAGTTCAATCCCCAGTACCAAAAAAATAAAGAAAAAGAAAAAAAATTTAGGACGCTTTTGATGAAATCGTACTACAGAAAGATCATGAACAGTTTCTAAATAAGAAATCTTTTATTGTCTTTGGGGATCTCAAAAAATGTTTCAGTTAAAATATGAATTGCTAAAGAAATTAGGAGTATTGGAGCACATCCTACAAACATCAAAATCTTAGACTTAAATTATTTATCTTGCTTCCTGTGTTTTTCAGAGTATTTCACAATTAAAGCAGGTCAGCTGAAAAGCTGTTTATGTTATATAAACAGAATCTCATACTTTATTGTTACAATATGTTAATACTGGCAAGGGAGGGGATTAGCAGTCAGAGCCTTTCATGGAAAATGCATTTTGAAGTAAATTCCAAATGCTACCAAGTGATTTAAATAAAATGGTGATTAAAACACTCATTAGATGTGATGAAGAGGCAGGGATCACATCACTAGCAAAGATCGATGGTCTGTTTTTAGTGTTTTTTAGTGGAATAGAAAAGAGAAGAATTTTAAAAAGAATTCTAACATTAGAAAAAAACTACAGTTACTTTTTTAGTTTCACAAAATGTTAAGATTTTTCATTATCTATCATCACTATTCCTTAAGGTCTGTATAGCTCCCTCCACATTAGCACACATCTAGACTCCTATGATGGAAGTCAGCACAAATGCACCTTCCCCTCAACTACAGATGGCAGCAATAAAGTTGCCTTCACTCCTCTCAGGACTCCTAGCCACTCCCCTTGCCATCCTGCTCCCTATTTAGCTCCCCCCAAGTTTGCCTTCAAGGACACACATCTGAATACAAATCTTATTTGTATTCCAGGCATCCCACACTTAAATTTCTACCTATCCGATACATTTTTTTTAGGATGTGTGAACACAGCCAAATGCCAATACCTTCACCATATTATGTATAATAAAGTCTTGACACAGAAGTTTTATTTCATTTTGTGTTTTTTTAGACTTTGTAGGGTATACTATCAGAAGATGATAATTTCAGAATCAAGAATTAAAAGAACATTAAAACATGAATAAGAAACTGCTACTGATTCTGAAAATAAGATAACTAATCAAATGCTCTATTTATGGGATATGTGAAGGTAAATATATAATTAAGAAATGAAAATACAGAAATCGATTTTAAAAGTACCCTTAGCATAAGGAACAAGGCTCCTTTTATTTTAGCATGCTAAAGAAAGCAAAATCTAATGTATTAAAAAAAGTAAATAATTCAATAGGACAAAATTAAACTAAGAAATAACAACACCACACCGAATAGGCAGAACTACAGCATTCACTACTGTCAGGGCTGCATGGAGGCCCCAGAGCACATTTGTGTTCTAAGTGTGGGAGCTCTTGAAGGTGCCCTTATGTGGGAAACTGATTTCTGCAGGTACTTAAAGGATCTTGAGAGGAGCTGACCATCCTGGATTATATGGGTAGACCCTTAACCGATGCCAAGTGTGCTTATAAGAGAAAGACAGAGAGACTTCAACCAGAGCTGAAAGCAACTCACGTCCTGGACTGTGAGTGTGACTAGAAGGACGTGGCACCAAGTCAGGGGATGCTGACGGCAACCAGAAGCTGAAGGAGATCAGGAACAGTCGTGCCTCCCCCCCCCAACCCTTGGGCCTGGAGCCTCTCCCTGGGGGGCCATTCCACAGTCTGCATTTTAATTTCAGACTTCTAGTCTCAGAACCAGGAGAACAAACGTGTTTAAGCACCTAAGTTTGAGATGTTGTGCTATGGCAGTCCACAAGAAAATCAAACACTGAGCCAATGCCTTTTTTTCCCTTTTCATTTGATTTGGCAGTACTGGGGATGGAGCAGGGCCTGGTTCAAGCTAGACAAGTGTTCTACTACTGAGCCACATCCCCAGCATCCCTTTCTCTCTCTCTCTTTTTTTATTTTGGGACAGGGTCTCACAAATTGCCCAGGCTGAAGTGGAATTTGGGATCTTCCTGCCTCAATGCACCACCACGCCTGGCTGAATCAATGCCTCTCATAAATAGTAAAAAGACTCATGTTGATTTTCAATGCATCTAAAATTAAGTGTCATATACAAAATTTTAAAAATTTGTTTTACTTATTCCAAAGGAATAAATAGTGAAGGTATACTAGTAGTTGAGCACTATTGAGAGACTCTGAAAGAACCTAGAAGAATAAACAAGTTTTTATAAAGAATAATTTTAGCAACACTCATTCAAATTCTTTCCTATCTCAAAGGTACATATGAAAATAGGGAAGGACAGATATCTACCTAGACTCCAGTGGGATATCCAAATAACTTGCTGGAAGCAGATTTTCCTAACAAGAACAGGGAGTGAAGTTTATGGACCTACTTCCCTTCAGCTTAAAAATTCTATGCAAAAAAAAATATTCCACAACTACTAAGAACAATCTCCTTTTCAACCTAAAATTAAAAGGCATAGAAATACCATTTTAAAAATATTCTAATCTGGGCTGTGTCTGTAGCTCAGTGGTAGAGCGCTCACCTAGCACATGAGGCACTAGGTTCAATCCTCAGAACTACATAAAAATAAATAAAATAAAGGTCCATTACCAACTAAAAAATTTTTTTAATTCTGATCTAAAAATGCCTCTTGATGAGTTTTATTTCAAAACTTACATCCTCTTAAATTACTAAAATTTCCTTCTGAAATAAGTGAACAGTATTTTATACAGAAGAGGATCACCAAAAGCCTTGTAAATGAACGCTGACAATTCAAATTTTTAAGTCTGTCAAAAAAAGAAAAGCTAAAATTTTAATCAAAACGTCTCAAAGTTAATGATGAAAAATAATAGGTTAAAAAATAAGAATAAGGTAACAGAATGTCCCTATAAATCTTTTTCCTTTTTATTTTATATTTGAAGATAGCTATTTATTCCTCTATTGATTTATTCTAAAAGGAAACCATCAATAAAATATCAGAAGGTAGCCCTGCTTACACAGTACACCCAAACTTTAGGAAAAGACTGAGACATTCAAAATACCCTGCTGTCACTAAACAGCAAACAATGCCTTCAAACAAAATTCCTGGGTCTACATTTTTCATAACTGTTCATAAGCTGCCTCTGATGATCAGGGAGTAACCACACTTAGGATCCCTGACAAGCTTCATCAAGGGACACTCATTAAGTAAAATTCTGAGTTATACTTAAGGATCACCAGACACCCTTTCATAAATACATGAAGATTATAAATAGATACTGGACGCTTTTAATAGAAATAACAGTGGAGAATCAGTAAATTAAATGTTTTTAAAACCACTTGCTAGGAAATCAAAAATTGGACATTTTAGTCAGCAGTACACAAGGTAAGGCGTGTAATTTCAGAAATACTATGAAGTTTTAAAATTAAAAAAAAATAAATTGGTAAACACAAAGGATCCCAATTGCATATTCTACATTACACTGTGTGGAACACACTATTTTTCAGACAAAAGTAAAACAACTCAGTACAGGTAGAATAAATTTTCCAAAAAGTGACTGACATGTTCTGAGTTGTCCTATGATGCGAAATTTAAAACTTAACCATGAGTAACTTAGTGAAGTAAGATCCTGGGGCATCACCCTTAATTTGTGAAAAATTTAAATGAAGTCCATTCTAAAAGTCAATTAACAGGAAAACATGATCTGGAACAGCGATTTTTCTCTTTCCCAGGAAACACTTAAAAGATACTGATTTTAAAGGAGGCCCTGGCCTCTCCCTAGTTTCCTTCCTCACAAATGATTTCCAAGTGCAGCAAACTCAATAAGGAATCAGCTGTTCAACTGCAAATGCAGCTGACCAAAGGATAAAAACAGCTGCTCTACATGGAAAAAAATAAAGGCAAAAAGACTGAAAAATCATACCGTCCCAGTGTCCCCATCCGACCTCAAGGAGGGATGGGGTGGAAGAGTCTAATAGGGCATTCAGAATAACCAAGAATCAAGCTCCTTTTTTGAAATTGAGAAGTAAAAGGACAAATCACATTTTTAAAGAGACATCAAATAACTACTATTGTTAAGATCTTCTACTTTTATTGTTTTTCAAGTGTAATCTACAAATCCAATCTCCACAGAGAAAGAAACAGTAACATGGAGAAAGAAATGGGACAAAGGATCAGACACACATTTAAACCTAGTCAGAGCTGGCAAAAGTTGCATCTACAGTAAAGCTTCTACTGTAACAAATGTATTAATTTCCTAGTCCAGCTCTCACTTGTACAGGGGGGAAATGCAAAGAGTTTTATTTAACTTCTAAATGTAACATCAATTGCAAGAGGTCCTTTTAAAAACGCACTTCTCAACGCAAACCGATCCTGGACGAAATGCCAGAAGTACGGCCAAATGCTTGTCCTATTCAAAGTGTTCATCTCACCTACTGTGCCAGGCACGGAGACAGATAGTAACACGAAACCAGGCAGGGAGCGGGGAGGCGGGCGGGGCGGAGGATCGCACGTGCAGCCGGGGTACGACGTTACTACCGCTTCCGAGAGACCTCAGAGGACCTGCAAGGAACCTCAAAACGAGAAACTTCCCCCACGGTGGAGGATGGGAACCAGCACGTGTTCTTGGGCTGGACCTGCCAAGCACGCCAGAACGATCCCAAAACCCCAGGTGGGGGCTCGGGCGGCCGCAGAGGCGCCGCGGGCGCGAAGGGACTCACCTGCACCCCGGTGTAGTTCTCGAAGAAGAAGAGCACCATGCTCTGGTAGACCCAGTACAGCCGGTCGTCCACCGCCTGGTAGATGCGGTCGGGCAGGAAGGCGGACAGCAGCCGCCAGAACCCCCACGCCAGCACGTAGGTGGGCGCCGAGCCCAGGAGCACGACGCCCGGCAGCAGGTAGCGCATGGAGTACGAGTGGAGCACCAGGGACAGCAGCATCTTCCCGGCTCCGCGGCCGCGGGCTCCCCGCCCTCCCAGCCCGGCGCCGGGCCTCAGCCGCGGCCGGCGCGCGGCCAATCACCGCGCGGGGCCGGGCGCGCCGCCGCCCCCGCACCTCCCAGGCCCCGGCCGCCGAGACGCCGAGCCCGCCACCCGCTCCCGGGCTCCGTCTCCAGCCGCATGGGCCGCGCCGCCGCCGGGAAGCGGGCGAGGAGTGCGGGCCGCAGCGCCAGGGGACGCGTAGCCCTGCGGGGCTCGCTGCTCAGGAGCGCTGACACCCCATGACCCTCATCCGTCACCAGGTCCCCTGTCGGGGGAGGGGCTCCGCGGCAATAACACGTCTCCCTATTGGCCACCCGTTACCATGGTCCCCGCTGGGGCGGAGCTCCGCCTGGAAACATGCCCTCCGATTGGCTAGTTCTCACTGACGGTTGAGTTGAAACTGCCGCCCAGTGCGCCGTGGACGGATTCTCGCCACTGCGCATGCTCCCCAGCTGGGTCTGGCTGCAGATACGCCTAGGGAGGCGGTGACCCGGAGCGCCCGGGAGAAGGTGGGTCCCGTGGGAGCGGGAGGCGAGCGTCCGTCTGCCCCTCGGTGGACCTGCGCCAGTTGGTTTGAGCGTCCCTCAGGCTTCCCGGAACGCCCTCCTGCCTCCACGCCCGGTGGCCCCGGCTGCTTCCCACGAACCCCTGAAAGAGCGCTGCAACCGAGCGCTCGCGGTTTGGGGAGCCCCAGGAGCGCGCCGGACCTCGTGTGCCGCGAACGTGCGTCCAGCGCGCTGTGCGGAGGTCAAGAGACGCAGTTGGGATGGTGACAGTGGGTGTTCTGAGAGCTATCAGAGGTCCCAGCGCGGAGAGGGGGCTTTGGGCCCATCATCTGCCAAGGACAGGCCTTAGCAAGGGACGCGCACCTCCTCAGCGTTGCCCAGCCCGCGCAGGAGAGCCGCTCTTGCCGTCGGCCTCACTAGGTGTTGCAGGGCTAGGCCTATTTTTCTTCCATCGCAGGAATGATGGTAATGACGTGTTTCTGCGTACCGAACAGGATATTTCCAACAGTTGATTTTATTAGGCTTTTTCTAAATGTATTCAGTCTTGCCCCACTTCCCCAGGGCCTTGCTATTTGACTTGTTTCGGATTTTTTTTTTTTTTTTTTTGGAGCTTCATATTTTTGGGTGTAGTACTTAAAGCACTTGCCCGCACTTGGAGAATCTATAAAGCAAATATTTTTGTAAACTTGGGAGGTGATAGACAAACATCCCCAGAACTTGTGGATCCGTCTGCCCTGACACGTTGAGACTAGACCTCCCTTCATTAGGAAAATGTGTAGAGACAGTTGTCTTCACATTAGGAATCTATAGTCAAAAGTGAATAAATGTGCCTGTGCAAATATGTTAATTTCTGGGAATTATCCCCTCTTTTTTTCTCTTTTCCCTTTTCCATCCAGACCTCAGAATCACCAACCGAGACACCCTTTTCTGCATCCTCATCTCGTGTTTTCCTTAATTCCTTTTGGTCTGAGTCCTTTTCCACCATTGTTGAAATGGTGCTTCTTGAGGAGCACCCGACCTCTGCAGACTGCTGGGCACCTGGGTTGACAGGGGAAGTGCTGATTCCCCTTTGTTCCTGGTTCTGCTTTTAACAGGGATCCATGTGGCATAGAAAGAGGGAAATCATGGTACCGTGGGAACATATGTCATGGAGATCTAATTTAGTCTGGGAGCAAAAAAGACTTACCAGTGAAGTGATACTTAGGATGAGACTTTAGGGTGGTGGTAACCAGACTGGAGCTAGAGACTGGAGGAAGAGCCCTGCGAGTAAGAACACGGCAGTGTGGAGGCCTGGAGCTGGGAGAGTGCCTGGTGTGGGACAGACTTCAGAAAACAAAACAAAACAAAAATTAGATGCTCACTGAAAGAATGCTGTATGTTCCCCTAAGACATTCTTAAGTTGATATCTAAAAGGCTTTTTTAATTTTAAGTTTAAATAGTTAGAAAGAAAATAGATTCTGAGGAGTTAGAAGTACTGTTTTGAAAATAAAGTGGCTACAAAAATCTTAAATGGACCCAGTGGTTTGTTAGTGCCATAGTGAATTTATACCTACCCCAATTCATTTTAAATATACTGCAGCCTTTTACCAGTTGGAAAGTTTGCCCTGATCATTTTTCTCCTGGAAAATGCTTTTTATTCTGCTTCTAGCGTAGGATTCTATCTTGGTGGAATATGCTTTTAAACATCAAAGTCGTTGATCAAAGCATATCATCAGTTCTGAGTATCAAAGTTTCTTCTGCATTCAAGTATTAACTTTGTTAGTGATACACAGTTTAATTGTGGTATGTCAAAATCTGATAAGGACTTGTAAGAAAATGTATCAAAATGCACCTCAGTGAGGCTATCTCTTATCTTCAAGGCTATTCTTTCTTGGTACCTGAGGGCAGTGCAGTACACAGCCATTTGGGTTGCTCTGGGTGGGAGAGGGGCCATTGACAAGTACAGATCTTTCCTCCAGGATCCTGCTCAGGTTCAGTGGTCCTGAAGGCCGAGCATCTGACAAGTATTTTTTACTACATCTCTTCATATTGATTCTCAGGGATACTCATGAACCCACACCAAAATAAGAGCTAGATGGGATTTAATTGCAAAAATATGAATTAAAGCATGCTGCTTTTATACTTTTGAGATAGAGAAGATTTTACCTGGGATGGTGCTAAGGTCAATAATCGTACATATTGATTCTCAGACAAAGTGAAGCAGAGCCTTCTGCCTGGGATATCAGGTCTCAGCGGGCTGAGGCTGATAACCCACACCAAAATAAGAGCTAGATGGGATTTAATTGCAAAAATATGAATTAAAGCATGCTGCTTTTATACTTTTGAGATAGAGAAGATTTTACCTGGGATGGTGCTAAGGTCAATAATCGTACATATTGATTCTCAGACAAAGTGAAGCAGAGCCTTCTGCCTGGGATATCAGGTCTCAGCGGGCTGAGGCCTTGGGGAACACCCAAGTTGAATTTACATGAAACCTGTGGTCCTCAGGTGTATTGTAAATTGGCCACCCTAAGTGGTAACAGAAGGGTGCTATCTGAAACCAGTACCCTTAGAAGCAAAGTGAAGCCTCCAGTGTCAGTGTGAAAGAATGGAAAGATCTTGAACTTGGATACTTTTTATCTACTCACTAACAGCTTCATTACATTACCTCCCCCTACCTTTCCTTAACTCTTTCAGAAATAGTGCTTGATCAGGAGCATGCTGACCTCCACAGGCTGCTGGCACCTAGGTTAACAGTGGAAACCAATTCCCCTTTATTCCTGGGGCTTCTGATCAGTTTCCACTCATGCTTTGATTTTTCCATTTATACAAATAAAACAAGACATTTTTGTTCCAAAAGTTTTAAATAGTAATCTGTTTTGAATATTGAACGAAAGTCTCTCATTGAAAGCCCATTTTCTTACTCAGAGGTTCCAGCTGTGTGCTTTTCTAGTTTATGCAATAGAGGTTTGGCAATCCGTTGCCTCTGTTCCCCTCTTGAGATCCCTGAGGCTTTCATTCAGATTAGCGCCCCTCCTCACAGCCCACCTGCTTTGGGAGTAAGTTGACCCCCTCCTCCTGAGGGGGGCAGGATCAGTCTAGTGCAGTGGGGTCCCCCCTACCTCTGCCGCCACCAGCGTGGACCTTGAACTTCGCATGCTCCCCAAGATGCTCTCAGGTGGCCTAAGGTACAGAGTATTTTTGCAGTGATGCTGAAATGCCATTTACTTTTTTCCCTTTGCTAAATTTGCAGTGGTAATGCAAGAGCAGTGGTAGGTAACTGCAATGACCCCGACTACTAGTGCCACCCTGCTCAGCACCACAGTCTCAGGTGAGACACCAAACACTTTCCACTAGAAAATATCCTGGATGAAGTAATACAGATCATTAAGTGAGTGGATCTCAGCCCCTGGCTACAGGTCTTGCAGCATTCTCCGTGGCTACGGGGAGAATGCCAGAAGAGCTTGCGATGCACAGTGAAGAGCAGTAGCTCTCTAGAGAGAGGCCTCCAGGGCAGGCTGAACTAGCCACTTTGTTTGTGGAATGTCATTTTTATTTGAAAGAATATCCAGCAGATAAACTGTGCTTGTTCTGATAGACATTTTCTCAAAAATGACCAAAACAATGCTGTTTAAGGAGAACAACAGACAATATTGCCAATAAAATTTTCAAGTGAATATTTCAATTTTGGAAAACATATTTGCTGCCGTGAGTTTGGCACCTTCCCCCCACTTGAAATTTTTTTTGCGGGGGATACTAAAGATAGAATCCAGGAGTACTTTATCGCTGAGCTACAAGCTACATCCCCAAAATATTTTTTATTTTGAGGCAGGGTCTTGCTAAATTGCTGAGGCACTGACTAAATTGCTAAGGCTGGCCTTCAACTTGGGATCCTCTTGCCTTAGCCTCCTGAATAGCTGAGATTTACAGGTGAGCATCACCACAGCCACTCCACTAGAACTTTTTTTAATGAGATGTGATAATAGAAATCATTGTGGCTTTTAAAATACTGTCTGATGAAATGTGTCAACATTTAGATCTGTGTAACTCATTGAAGGTTTTCCAGATACTGAACACATGATGTTTATAAACATATGGGTAAGTGGTTCTTTCCATGTATATGATAGAGCACTGGTTTTTTTTTTTTTTTTTTTGGTACTGAAGGCACTTAACCACTGAGTCACATCCCAGCTCTTTTTTATATTTTATTTAGAGACGGTCTCACTGAGTTGCTTAGGGCCTCGCTAAGAAGCTGAGACTGGCTTTGAACTTGCAATCCTCCTTCCTCAGCCTCCCAAGCCACTGTGACTACAGGTGTGTGCCACAGCACCTGGCTAGATCAGTAGATTTTAATGTAACAGTATGAAAATTTCATTAATGTAGTCTCAAAATCTGTAAGTGCTACTTAATTTGAAGAAGCTACCAGTTCCTGGCTTTTTTTTTTTTTTTTTTTTTTTTTTTTTTTTTTTTTTTTTTTTTAATTTTTATTCTTGTTTTATTTAGGCTTACATGTTGACAGTGTAAATTGACTCATTGTACATAGATAGAGGATAACATATCAATTCTCTAGTTGTAAGTTGTATAGAATCACATCATATATGCAGTCAAACATAAAGTTAGGGTTATTATGACCATCATATTCCAT
>PVHX01007894.1:0-87590 GCA_004024805.1 Geosciurus inauris
ACCACTGAGCCACATCCCCAGCCCTATTTTGTGTTTTATGTAGAGACAGGGTCTCACTGAGTTGAGCACCTTGCCGTTGCTGAGGCTGGCTTTGAACTCACGATTCTCCTGTCTCAGCCTCCCTAAGTGCTGGGATTACAGGCTTGAGCCACCGCGCCTGGCTAGAGCAAGCATTACCTTTACTGTGGAACACAATCATGTGCTGGAGAGGAAAAGCTAGAGGCAGAATAATCGGCTGCTTTGGTGGTTTAGGGAGGAGTGATGAATGAACATGCAGATACTCAAGCATTTATTGAGCACCTCCCATGTGCCAGGCACTGTGACATTCTGGGGCTACAAAGACAAAGAAGGCATAGGTCTTAACCAGGTCCCCTGTGGCCATGCCAGCCACAGCCCCAGGGCAGGAATGAGTGTGCTCTTGGAACCTCAAGTGTGGGTATTGTAACTCTTGCCCTAAGTCCAGGAAACACACACAGGGTAGGGTGGGGCCCAGAGGACCTCAGGCAGTCCCACAATCTGGCCATTCTAACAGGCCCCAGGGCCAGCACCATGATGGGAAAGTGACTGAAGAGACCAATGCCCTTTTTATATTCATGTCTCACCCAAATGAATCTTGATGGCCCATACCACATCTGCTTCCATTATTTTAAATCTCTGCACATGGCAAATCAGAAAATGGAACAGCATTGTTGTGGAGAAGGCTACACTCAAAAATCCCTCTCCTGGAAAAGGATTTGAAATTAAAAAATGGTGGTGATCACACAGCTTTGTGAATGCACTAAAAACCATGACTATACTTATCAAAGGGGTGAACTTTATACACTTGAGTTCTCTCTCAAAAAATTAATTTCATTTTTCAAATTAGACAGGAAAAAATAACCCTACCACTTAGCCTTGAGTAATTTGGGGCCATTTAGTTAGTTAACCAACCAGGGCCTCAGTTTCCTCACCTGCAAAATGAGAATGGTAGCTAGGTAGTCCTTCAGGAAAATGTTCTGAATATTAAATGTGAGAATGTAGGTAAAGCACTTAACCTACTGCCTTGCAGACAGTAGGTGCTAAATATATTCTAGTTCTTTCCCTCCTAGGTGCCAATGAACTTTTTAAGACAATCTTTTGCTAAGCAGCTGCAAGATGTGACGTGAGCTCCAGGCAACTTCTCTTCAGACAGTCTTGTCTCAGGCAGACTGTAACAAAATCAAATGGGAAGACAGAACAGGGACTGGAGTTGACTCTCAGTGTAGAAAGAATGCAGATTTTCTCTGCAGCTACACAGTGGAGAAATAACGCAGGAGGTTCATGTGGAATAAAGACAGCTACACACAAAGCAGCGGCAAGGAAAGTCAGATAGGCACAGAGATTTCTGCTTATAATTCTAGTATGATACACAGTCCAATGTCCAAAACAGCCAATTTGGTCCCAATTCCTGGAAAAGTGCACAGAGCTATAATGTAGCTCTGGTAGATAGAGATGGTGGTGGATGCTCCATCCTCTTTGATATGGGTTCTTTGAAATCAAAATGAATCCAAAACAAACTTTACACAACCAGAATTTTCAAGCACTGTACCAATGCAGGGATTTTTTTTTTCTCACTATGCTTTTCATCTGTGATTATTCTAAAATCCATTAGGTACTTATTGAGTGCCTGCCATATGCTCAGCACTGTGAAAGACACCTTTGTGAGAGAAAGAAACAAACCATGGCCCCTGCTCTCGAGGAGCCAGCTAACCTCTCAGTTTGCGAGCAATGCTTCACAGCCATGGTGCCTTGCACAGAGCAGTGGTTCTGTTGTTTGTCCACAGGGTCAATGAATTAATAGATGGCAGAATAATGACACAATTGTGCAGCGTGGGGCTCACTCTAAGAACCACAAGATGGGTTGGAGTAGTTGGAAAAGGCTTGTGCCAGAGGCTGCTAGTTGCCTACTCAATATCAATTCTTCCATTTTTTCGTGTAACAGAGCCCCCATTTTATTTGAAGTGGCCACATGCCCAGATTAAATACTACATTTCTCAGCCTCCCTTGTAGCTGGAGGTGGCTAATGAGATAAAACCAGAAATTGTTAAGAAAGCCTTCTAGGAAAGTGCCTTGAAAAGTAGATAAATCAAGAGCTGCCACTCACTCTTACGCTCTTCTTCCAGTGCTTCTAATCCCTGCCTGAAACATAAATATGATGGCTAGATCTCCAGCAGCTCTATTAGACCATGAGGCAGCCTTGAAACCAGAAAGGCAGAAAGACTCAAAAGCCTGAATTTCTCATGATCGCCAAGTCACCATACTCTCCCTGAACTTTACATGAGAGTTCCTTTACATGAGATATAAATACACCTCTATGTTGTTTAAGCCACTTTTTTCCAGGGTAGGTGATCATATGCAGCAAACCCATATCTTAACCATTACCTGGAAAAACCAGACCCATAAAGGAAGTATTGGGTTTGGGACTGGGGAAATGAAGAAGAGAAGACATCTCAAATGCCCCCAAAAGAGCATGGGAAAAGACCCTAGCAGGAAAAAGCATTAGCTGGAACCAAGTGATAGAGAGTAAGAAATAATAAGCAATAGCACTGCAGATGTTATGGGAAAGGAGTTTAAATGCGAGGGACCAGGGACCAAAAAGACCAAGAAAGCTGGTCTCTAAGGGAGCAAAGCACCTTTGGACTGAGAAGAGAGAGAAAAAGGCAAAACAAAGAGGCCAGGGGAACTTCATTATGTGAAGAGCTGTAGACAAGAACAGTGGCCTGGGTCAACCAACTGGGTCTTTCTGTTTTAAAATCAGATTCTTGCTGGGCATGGTGGTGTAGGCCTGTAATCCTAGCTGGGGGCAGCAGTACACAGCTGTAATCCCAGCAGCACAGGAGGATCCCAAATTCAAAGGCAACCTGAGTAATTTAGCAAGGCCCTAAGTGACTTAGTGAGACCCTTCTCAAAAATAAAAGACTTAAAATAAAAAAGGCTGTGGATGTAGCCCAGTGGTTAAGTGCCCCAAGGTTCAATTCCTGGTTAAAAAAAAAAAAAAAAAAAAAAAAGTTGCTCCAATAATGCCATCTAAGATCTACTAAACACCACATCCTGTCCTGTGCTCTGTACTTTCTGCATAGCATCTCACTTAGGTTCATAAGTCTATAAAATAGTCCTATTATTATCACTCACTCTCATTTTGTAGACAAGGAACTTGAGGATTTAAGAAGGTCAGTAACTCATCCAACATAATCATTGTGACCCTGCAAGTTGGGTAACCCCATTTTTCTGTAGTGGCAACCCCTTTTTTCAGATGAGGAAAGGGTTAGTCCCACTGTTTCAAAGCCAGGAAAAAGTATGAAGAGCCTGACATTTTGGGGAGGTGGGATACTGGAAATTAAATCCAGGGTTGCTTTATCACCAAGCTATATCCCCAGCGCTTTTCTTTTCTTTTTTATTTTATTTTTGAGACAGGATCTTTTTAAGTACCTGAGGATCTTGCTAACTTGTTGAGGCTGGCCTCAATTTTATAATCCTCTTGCTTCAACCTCCAGAGTGCTCAGATTACAGGCCTACACCACCATGCCTGGCAAGATCCTGATTTTAAAAGAGAAAGACCCAGAGCCAAATACAGAGTCAACTGCTTTGTGAATTAGTCTCTTAACTGGAAGAAAAACAGACAGACCATCCAGGCATGGTGGCGCATGCCTGTAATCCCAGCACTTTGGGAGGCTGAGATAGGAGAATTGTGAGTTCAAAGCCAGCCTCAGCAATGGCGAGGTGCTAAGCAACTCAGTGAGACCCTGTCTTTATATAAAATACAAAATAGGGCTGAGGATGTGGCTCAGTGGTAGAGTACCTCTGAGTTCAATCTCTATTACCAAAAAGAAAAAAAACCAGATAGACCAGTTTTCAGACGGTTGTGTTTACTATATGGATAGGAAAAAGGCACATTACACCCACCCATCACCATTGGCTGGCAGGTAAAGTGTTCATAAGGTTGTGGTGGTGGTGGGGACACGGGGACAAGAAAGGTTGAGGGGCGAGTGGAGGGAGAGCACTGGAGAGCCAAGCAAAGGAAAATGCAAGGGTCACTTGAGTTATCAATGGACAACAGCAATCCACCAACTCATATGTCTCAAATAATTTTGTTTTGTTTTGTTTTTGCAGTACAGGGGATTGAACCCCAGAGAACTCTACCACTGAGCACACCCTCAGCCCTTTTTATTTTTATTTTGAAATAGGGTCTAAGTTCCTTAAGCTGGCCTCAAATTCGTCATCGTTGTGTCTCAGTCTCCTGAGTAGCTGAGATTAAAGGCATGCACCACCGCTCCCAGCTTCAAATAGTTTTTTTTTTTAATATTTTGTTTAGTTGTAGATGAACACAATATCTTTATTTATTTTATGTGGTGCTGAGGGTCAAACCCAGTGCCTCACGTATGTGGGGCAAACGCTCAACCACTGAGCCATAACCCCAGCCCCTCAAATAGTTTTTTAAATATCTCTCCACAACACGGATTGGGGGAAAAAATTATTCTATCACAGCTAAGGCTAAAAACTCGATACTTTGAATTAAGTTATTCAGACACATCCACTGAACACCAGGAATTCTTCCTGGAGCAAAAATCTCATTAGTCATTGACAGGAAGGTAAAGAAACCCATCGGCTTACAAATGGGCAAGGTAACATGAGTACCCAGTAGGAAATGCATTTCCAATAAAGATTAAAAACAAAATGTCTCCATCAGCAACCTGGCAGAATCCAATGGCAGAGAAAACTCGCGATGATACACAGCTGGCCCAGGATAGCATTATAGGTTGGATGACTGAAGTGTTGGCTTTGCCAGGTGTGGTGACACACACCTGTAATCCCAGTGACTCAGAAGGCTAAAGCAGGAGGATTGCCAAGTTCAAGAGCAGCTTCAGCAATTTAGTGAGGCCCTGAGCAAAAAGGGCTGGAGACGTGGCTCAGTGGTAAAGTGCCTCTGGGTTCAATTCCCAGTACCTAAGTGTCAGCTTTGTAGATTGACCCAAGTTCAAATGTTGACTCCACTACGTGCTAACTGTGGTGCTTTGGCAAGTTTTCTTCACCTCTCAGCCTCAACATCTTCACCTTTAAAATGGGACTAATCATTTATACCCACTGAGATGGCTGTAGGGCTGTCGGAGATGGTCTGCTACTCCTGACACTACACCTTTGATAGGACTTAGGCTTTGGTATTTGCTTAAAATTCCAAGAAAGAGCCTGCTTAAAATTCCAAGAAAGAGGCTGCAGCATACAATGGAAAGAGCCTAGATCTGACCTCCACATCCCACCTTAGGGGTCCTAAGCATGTGACCTTGAGGCTGCTTGCAGGAAAAGGGTAGGGAGGGGGCTGGGGTGGTGGCTCAGTGGTAGAGCGCTTGCCTAGCATGCGTGAGTCACTGGGTTTGATTCTCAGCACCACATATAAATAAATAAAAAATAAAGGTCCATCAACAACTAAAAAAAATTTTTAAAAAAAAGTATTACATTAAAAAAAAAAAGGGTAGGGAGTATCTCATATTTAAGATTTTCTTCCAGTTCTAGGCTCTTGAATGTCTCCAAGGTTCTAAATAAAAATCTTTAGTTAACTAATATTGATATAACCATAGTCACCCATTAGAAAGTTGTTTCTTTATCTAAAAACCAAGCATTTCTATCCAGGAGCCAAAGAGCCAGTGAGAATCAGGGGGGGGGGTCACCAACCAGAACAGTCTCAGCCAGATGTAAGGTCTTGATAAATGCTTACTGAGCAGAATGGATGGGCCGGTGAATGGATGGATGAATGAAGGCATTTCAAGGGCCAACAAAAATGGAGAGCACTTGTTTTCAATGAGTGAAATTTAATGCAAGGAGAAAACATTACTCATTTAAAATATGAACATTATTTGGTTTATCATGTGAACTGGAACCAGAATATCAGATGAATAGTTTCTGCCAAAGGATGCCAGAGAGGCAGGTGCAGTGGCACATGCCTATACTCCCAGCTACTCAGAAGACTGAGGCAGGAGAATGCAAGTTTGAGGCCTTCCTCAGCAACTTGGTAAGACCCTGTATCAAAATAAAAAACTAAGCTGGGCGCGGTGCCTCAAGCCTGTAATCCCAGCACTTAGGGAGGCTGAGACAGGAGAATCGCGAGTTCAAAGCCAGCCTCAGCAACGGTGAGGCGCTAAACTCAGTGAGACCCTGTCTCTACATAAAACACAAAATAGGGCTGGGGATGTGGCTCAGTGGTCGAGTACCCCTGAGTTCAATCCCCAGTACCAAAAAAATTTTTTAAAATAAAAATAAAAAAATAAAAAACTAGAAGGGCTAGGAATATAGCTCAGTGGTAGAGTACCTCTGGGTTCAACCCCAGTATCACCAAAAAATGGTATCCCCAGACTCTGAAAAGCCATCGCTAGGCTTTATTAGAGAAAAGCACTTTGGTTCACAAGGATTGCAGACACACAGGGGAAAACCACACGCTGCAGAAGAGATGCATAAACCTGAGAAAGGCATGACTCTCAACTCCTACGACAGGGGTGCTGCCAGGGAAGCATTCCAACATGCAAGGGAAATACAAGGCCTCAGGATGCAGGTATGCTGTTTTGTCTACCCAAGGGTACCCAGCCACAGACAGGAGGTCTGTCATCCAGCTGTGGTCTGCTGCCTGTGAGACTGAGTCCACCCCAAAGCCCTATAGGTGGGCAGCATCCTTGATGGATGATCCCAGCAGCAGATGGTCCGAGGTTTGCTGGGATTTTAGTAATAAAGAAGACTATAACAATGCAAACATACAAATGTATGCATTTCATGGTCACTATGAGCCGGGTACTCTGCTAAACTCTTTAAATATTTTCTTATATATATTTGTTCATTTGTTTGTTTATTTTGCAGTACTGCAGGTTGAGCGCAAGGACACTCTAACACTGAGCTACATCCCTAGTCCTCTTCTTTCTCTCTTTTTCTCTTTCTTTCAGATAGAATCTTGCTAAGATGCCTAGGCTGGCTGGCCTTGAGCTTGTAATTCTCCTGCCTCAGCCTCTCAAGAAGCTGGAATTATAGGCAAATGCCACTATGTGTGGCTACTTTATTGTTTTTAATCTTCTTAACTATGCTTGGAGGTAGATAGTAATATCTAAGACAATACAGCTTGGTGTTTGAAATCATGGACTTGGGATCCAGATTGCCTGGGTTCAAATCCATAGGCTGGGTGACTTTGGGCAGCATTATTTAAGCTTTCCAGGCCTCATGACTCTTATATGTAAAAATGGAAATAATAATAGTACCTGTCCCCTGAAGTTCCGTGGCATAAATGAATTAATATGAATAAAGTGCTCAGAACAGGAGCTGGCAAAAGAAAATCCTCAGTTAATATTCACTATTCTTGCTGTTCCCACCTGAGGGATGGAAAAGGCCAATGTGGCTTATCCATGGCTTCACATTTGGTAAGGGTCAGAGCCAGGACACAGAGGCAGGTCTGACTTCACAGCAAACATGACATGACACAGTTATCCTAGCTCGGCTCACCTGTATTCCTCATTCACACCACTAACATCATCCCCCAATCTTAACTACGTCAGCATGGACTAGTCTTTTCATGCATCGAGATGCTAAAAGAAAGATACTAAATGAACTGGCATTCTAACTTTATTTTTGGAAACAATAGTTTTTATTTTTTCTTTTTCTTTTTTGCACACAGAAAAAAACATGAATTTATTTGAATCAAAATTTCTTTTTCTTTTTTTAAATTTTTAAAAATTTACTGATTCTAATTAGGTATATATGACAGCAGAATGCATTTTGATTCATTGTACACAAATGGAGCACAACTTTTCATTTCTCTGGTTGTACACGATGTAAAGTCACACCATATATGCAGTTACACATGTACCTAGGGCAATGATGTCCATCTTATTCTACAATGTTTCCTGCCCCCTCTAACTTTATTTAGAGTATGATTTTGCCATCATGTGTGCAAAGAATTTTCAGATATGTCTTGGTTTAGGTATCTGCCCCTTATTTAAAAGCAAATGTCCCTTTTCCAGGGAGGGGAACACTTTGTGTTTGAGCCGTTTTTGGGGAGGTGGGGTGCAGGGATTGAACTCAGAGGTACTCAACCACTGAGCCACATCCCCAGCCCTATTTTGTATTTTTACTTAGAGATAGAGTCTCACTGAATTGCTTAGCTCCTCACCATTGCTGAGGCCGGCTTTGAACTCCCAATTCTCCTGTCTCAGCCTCCCAAAGTGCTGGGATTACAGGCATGTACCACCGCCCCAGTAGAGCCTTTTTATATAAGGCCTCACATACTCTATGTCCTTGAAACCCTGAGACCTAGGCAAAGCCTGTTATTGCCAATAAAACCTGCTCTTCAGTTAAGTCCTCAGGGTACAGATACTGGGTATGATCACTGGCACAGAGAATAGCATAAGGACCAATCCAATCAAAGAAGCTCATAAACCAAGATTATTACTGCCTCCCCTTCTTCCTGGGAGGTTCTACGAACAGCCAGAGTAGTGCTAGAGAAAAAAAAATATGTTGAAAACATATGTTATAAACAACCAAAGCATCTTTGATCTCAAATGATATGGAAGTAGGAAGCTTTGAAGAGTCAACTAAAAAAAAGAAAAAAAATCAAAAACAAAAACAAAAACCCCGTAGCAATGGTTAGTTGACACTCATGGCTGCTATGTGCCAGGACCTGTTCAGATCTGGTTAGAGATAATAGCCTGCCTAATCCTCATATCAACAGGATGGCATAAGCAGTGTTTATCAGTTTATTTTACAGATGAAGAAAACAAGCCACAAAAACGTCAAATAATTTCTTTCAGGTCATGCAAGCAGCATGAGTCTGAAATCATGGTCTTAATCAGTGTTTGTACACTCACACATATAAAATGTAGTTTCAAAACAGCATAGTATTCATCACTACTATGTGCAATGCACTTTAGTGTTTTCTTCTTTTCTCTCTTTCTCTTTCTCTCTCTCTCTCTCTCTCTCTCTCTCTCTCTCTGTGCGCACTAGGGATTGACCCCTGTGTGTTGTGCATTCTAGGCAAGCCCTCTACTATGGAGCAACACCCAGAGCCCCCAGAGCCCTGACATTTTTCTATTCTATTTTAACATATTTTAAGTTATAGATGGACACAATACCTATTTATTTTTATGCAGCACTGAGGATCAAACCCAGTGCCTCACACATGCTAGGCAAGCACTCTACCACTGAGCTACAGCCCCAGCCCCTATTCTACTTTATTCCTATGACACGTAACATTCAACAAATATGTCTGGAACACTTAATGTATGTTAGATACTGTTTTAGGCTGTTGGGCTGTCAGTGAACAAAAGAGGCCAAAATCCCTGCCCTCCTTCAGCTCTGATTTCATGTGGGGGGATCCAATTCATAGACAAAATCATAGCATCTGAGGTGGTAATTAGATGATTTGCTATGAAGGGAATAAAAAGCAGGGAAGGTCAAGGGTGATCAAAGAAGACCTTGCAATGCTTTCTCTGTCCACTATAATAATTTCAGTTGGCTAGTGCCTGCAGGGTGAAAGCCCCTTCCCTTGACTGTTTCACTCTAGTTCCTCCCTGTATGTTTGAAGGCTTTTTCCTAGACTGTGTGCATGTGCATAAATGTATGTACACGAGTATATGTACATGTAGGTGTGTGCACATATGTATGCATGTGCAAACCCACCTCTATTCACTTCCTCACTGAACAGGGTTGGGAGAGCAGAGGCAGGG
The DNA here is from genome assembly GCA_004024805.1 of Geosciurus inauris. Classification (NCBI taxonomy): domain Eukaryota; kingdom Metazoa; phylum Chordata; class Mammalia; order Rodentia; family Sciuridae; genus Geosciurus; species Geosciurus inauris. The sequence goes on from PVHX01007894.1 coordinate 9,711, forward strand.
CCTCCACATGAGCTGTAGAGTCCCCTACACAAGGTTACCCTGCGGAGGGGGTCTGGTGTAAGGCCTGAAACACAGCTCTGGCACTAGTCAAAGCCATGAGTGCCAAAGATGTGCTCTGACTGGAGTCTTTAGTCCAGAGGAAGGAGAATATTATCATCAATGTATCCAGAGGGGGTATCTTTTGCAATTCATTAGCCCAGAGGTACTCTCAGTTTCTAACTCACATCAAGGTGCCTGTATGTGCTAGAGTGATCTTAGGGAGGGAGACCACTCACAGAAATAAAAGTCACTCCTGGGGGAACTTCCAGTACACTGGGCACACCTGACACAGTGACTGATGCAGGTCGTGGGGGGAGATGGGATTGGAGCCAGCTCTGAAGCAACTAGAGCCACTTGGGTAGCCTCCATTGAGGACATTTGGAATTTGGCACTAGAACGAAATCTTCAGATTCTTGCTTTATGCTAAAGGGACACATAAAAAATGTAACTAGGATGGATGGCAAAAGCATTACCTATGGGAAAAGCAGCCAATGCCTGCTAATGAATAAGTGTAATTGATCAAAACAGATGACTTGCTGGACCTTCCAAATGTGCTTTTAGCAAAGGGGACAGTTTCTCATTCAAATGCAAACTCACCCAGATAAGATCTAATAATGGAGATTTTGGAACAATCCCAGCATCAGTGATTTCTTCCCCCTTTTTTTCTTTACTGAGCAGGAAGGCATCCTAAGTTCCTGGATATGGCTTGACTCAACTAGATATCAATATATGCTTTTCACGTGACTATAGGGACCCTGACAGTCCCCAGTCACATGCCACCCTATACCCATCTGATCTTTACTCCTTATCTCATTTCCACTCCCTGACTTATAAAGAGCTGGATGGTCATTCAATCCAAAGTAATCATCCATTTATTCAGCCAATATATATTGAACACTGTGTGGACCACCACAAGGGGATTCAAAGATGACTAAGACCAGGCCCTGTCCTCAAAAAAGACGGAAGATGAGAAGGGAAACAACAGATGACAGAAGGCCCTAGCAAAGGTCTCAGTTCACCTGGGCAAGCACTTAATCTTTTGGGGCTTCAATTTCCTCCTTTATCAAGTGAAGGCTCTGGACTAGACAGGATCTCTGGGAACTAGGCCAGCTGAAAATATAATTCAAAGCTTTGCCCTCCTCTCAGGCTCCCAGGCTCCTAGGAAGCTAACAAACCCAGAGCAGTTTTCTAGGAAGGTGAAAAGTCAGCAATGGAGAACTGGTGAGCATTATGCATCCTTTCCAGAGTGAATTTGGCCCCAGCACAAAATACACATTGGAGAAGATGTGAGATAAGTTCGGAAAATTAAGTAGATTTATAGACGTCCACACTAAGGACCTGAGGAAAGTGGGGGAGCCACTGGATTTTATATAGAACATTAACGGGTTGGCACAAATGAATCTGGTGAATCTGTAGACATTCTGTTGAAGCTGGGTGGTGGTAGTAAGTGATGCTGCAACAGAACAGAAAGGCTACAAGACCTGAAGTGAAAGGTTCCACCCATGGTCAGGCCAGGCCCACTGATCCATCCCTCACAGTCATGGCCATCATACTTATTTTTATAAACTCGCCCAAGCCCCAAATTCGCTTTGCACTCTTTTTATAAGTTCCAAAAGCGACTTTAAGGTCAACAAGTAAAGCTCAATCCCCTTCTTCCCAGGTACCTGAGATTAAACAGGACCACCCACCAAGGTCTGCCAGGGAGGAGTGTCAGTGGACTGCAGGATAAACAGCGAAGGGATCTGGGGGAGTGAGGGCTTGCCTACCTGCAGAGGAGCGGTCCTCGTGGTCTGAGCTGTTGTGGCTGCAGTCGCTGCCTCTCTCGGGAGAGCTATGACTGGCAGAGTCCCGCTCCGGCACCCACAGATACCTCTTGCGCCCCCACTGGGGGAAGTGCTCACGGACCCCGCGCCTGGAAGGCTCATCCTCCGCGGGGAGCTGGGCCCGACCGTCCTTGGCCTCCGCCTCCAGCGGCTCCAGGTCTCGGCTCCGGCGCTGCTGCCGCCGGCCCCCGGGAAACAGGTGCATCCAGCGGTGAGGGCTGCACGCCCGCGCCGGCTTCTCGGTCTCATCGCGGGTCTCGAATCGGCAGGGGGCCACAAGCAAGTGGCCAAGGACGAATTTCTCATTCAAATCCACTATCTCGAAGTCGTGATCACTGCTGTCGCCCCCATCATCCGCGTCCGAGGCGTCCGGCTCTCCCTCTTCTGAACCCCTCCCCGCGCGGGTCCCTGAGGACTGCTCCTCTCCGGGCGCGGTGGGAACAGTGCCATCGCGGCCCAGGGGCGCGCAGTCCTCTCTGGGCCTGAAGAGGAGGCGAGGTTGCAGTAGCTGCTGGTGGATGGCGGCAGTCAAGCTGCGCACCGCGCCCCCTCCCTCAGCCGGCATCGGCCAGGTCGGAAGATCCAGGCACACAGACCGGGGAGGCTCGGCCTTCCCCGCCTCCTTCGGGTCTGGGCGCGAGGGGCCTGAGGAGCCTGAGGAGTCTGAAGGGCCTGAGGGGTCTGGGTCGCAGCCCGCTGCGCTCTTTTCCTCTAGCTGTGGCGGAGCCCGCCCCGGCCCCGCCGGCGCCAGCTCCTCTGCCGAGGATACTGGGCTGCCGCCTTCTGCGCCCGCCGGATCCTCGCAGCCTAGGTCCAGCTTCTTCCCGGCCAGGGCCGCCTGCAGGTAAAAGACTTTGAACTTCTCCTCGGCCAACACCTGTTGCAGCCGCTTCAGGTTCAGTTTGCAGCGCTCCAGCTCCCGCTCCATGTCCAGCACCGACTCCAGCTTCATGACCGGTGCCTCCTCCCCGGGGAATTCGGCTTTCCAGTGGCGTTCAAACTCCTGCGGGTCCCACATGCTGGGCGCCCCGTCGGGCCTCGCGGCCCGGATCCTCTGCGCCACAGCCGGCTGAGGTCGCGCTGGGCTCTCCCAGGGAAGCCCACGATGGCGTAGTCGCCAGCCTTTCGCTCCAGCGCCTGAAGAGAAAAAATAAAGTTTTTCCCCTTCCGCCCTGGTGCCTTTTTTCTTCTTCTGGGTTTCGTCTCCTTGACGTAAGCAGCCACCCGCGGTGGAGGCGGGAGCCTGGGACCCTGGGCCCGCCCCGGGCAGAACGCGTGGAGCCAGCGATCTGCGGCCGCACTGCTGGGCCGGGAGCCCCACGGACTCCGGCTACAGGAAAGCCGTGGCGGGGGCGGAGCCTCGGGGGCGCTGGGCTAGAGCCCGCGGGCGCGTCCCCGAGCTGCTGGGCGTCCAGGAGAGGGCCACTGAGGGGCAGGCCTGAGGTGCTGCCCACCTCAGAGACGCTGGCGACACCAAGCGCTGGCCGCAGTAGGGCCGGCTCGCAGCAGCCAGTCCCCTCTTGCGGCGCAGCTCGCGCCGCAGCGCGCAGTCGGCGCCCCTTCCTGCACTCGAGCGCGGGGTCGCGCGGCGGGCGGGAGGCGGGAGCCCGCGTGAGGGAGCGCGCGGGGGCGCCCTGGGCCGCAGCCAACCTCCCGCCGCCGGTCTCTCCGCAACCTCTCCTGCCCAGAGTCAGGGTGGCGCCCAGGACCAACAAGGAAAAGGTTCGAAAAAAGCGATGTGGCGCCGCGGCTAGGGCAGGTGTCGAAAACAGTGGTCTGCTGATCCGCGGTGTTGTCCTGCTCAGGGATTTAATGAGCTTCTTGAACTAACTTGTCCACGATCACACGGCAGCTTAATCCTAAACTGGGGATAAAACTTTGGTTTTTGAGTTCCTTTAAACAATCTCTCCACTGTTCACTATAGAGATTCTCCGGAGAAAAAGACAATGGTGATGAGCTCCAAGTGGTCCTGCTCGAAGACTCCTGGGACTTCAAAGCTGAGGGAGCTCCCGTGTGACTGAACCAGACCATGGTTGCAGGGACCTAGACCTAGTAGAGGACCCTTCCCTCCTCCTCTTTAAGGCCTCAGACAAGCCTCTAGGGAGGGAAAGAAGGAACTGGGGAGCGGCTCCCCCCGGCTGGATTGTGACTCCCTCTTAACCCTCCCTCTTCCCTCCTGGCTGCCCTACACTTTCCTTGCCTTTCCACTACTCCAGGGTTCTGGGTGGGGTCTGCCCTGTGATGAGAGAGTCCTTAATAAATCGTCTCCTGCTTGTGAAGAAATTGATACTCAAAGGAGGCCAAGATGACTTGGCAGCTGCAACTTCTTCCCGTCCCCTGAAGCTAAACTTGGGGACCTTCTCTCCAGCCACTTGCCACTCACTTCAACCATGGGCTCAGGCCATCCTTCTCCCACTTTTCAATCCCCTTCAATTCATCCCTCAAGCTAAAAGGAAGATATTTCTTAACCACAAATGAGATGGTGCCAATGCTTTTTGCTCAAAATGGATCAGTGACTCCCCATCACCCACAGGGAGAAGTCCAAACTCTTTGTATGACACAGGAGATCCTATCTAATTTGGTCTCTGCCCACTTCTTTCTCCCATGCTTACTAACAACACTGTCCCCAAAGACCTGGCTTTCTTTTACATGTGCCTTTTGCTCTTCCTTGGAGCTCCTGTTTTTCCCCTAGACACAAAAGGAAGCTCCCTGCCGCCCCAAGACTTCCACCTCTGAGAAGCCTTTTCCAGTCCCTTCTGCTCTTGTTTCGCCACTGAATCCTGTGCATATCTTTATCTGTTGGCTGTTCTTCCATCTTATTATAATTATTAAGAACAACTTTTATTTCCTTTAAGAACTGCACAAGCGCAGGAATTGTCTTTGCCGCTTTTTGTATTCCTGCTGCTGCGTGCAGTGCGATGTAGAAATAACTTGTAAATGTTGAAGGAAAAAAGTGAATGAATGAATGAATGAAGAGATGAACCCATCCCCCACCTTGCCATTCCTGCTCTGCTCCTCCTACTGCTTATCATTCCAAACTGGGTCAGATGTGCTTCCCCCAGAGGCTTCTCAACTCTGGAATTTCTTGCCACAGTCTGTGTTCGCTTGTTTTACTATCTCTTCCTTCTTTGTTTTCTTTTTTCTTTTCTCTAACTTGGTGTGCCGGTGGCATGAATCTTCACAGTATTTGTCTTCATGCCAGACTGACATGGGAGAATGCATATGTTTTTAAATACACTAATGTAGAATTTCCCAATGTAAGTGATTTCTCAATTCTTTATCTAATTCCTCCATGTGCTTTCCCACCTTAGCTCCATGTGATGAAGCTCCAGAAGCCACCATAATTTTCTTTGTCTACTGGGAAGGACTGAGGAGCTCCCAGTGAGTGCTTACAACCAGCCAGTGCAGGAGTATTCCATCAAATGGAGTCTATAGGTATTGTGGCTTCTGTTAAGATTTCAGAAGGGGAGGGAAAAAATGCCACATGGCAGTGATGGATGATCCCAGTCAATAGCATATTGATTGGGAAATCTTTCAGTGTGTATGTTTAAATGCACAAAGAAAAAGAAAATTATAAGTTACTATAAACATCAATTTATGTGTAAGTTCCCTGGGAGGGTAGTTTCAACTCTGTCCTTTAATTAAAGCAGTGGTATGATTCCCTTTTGGCCCAAGGAAGTTGTTACCAAAACCACTAATTTTTTCCACTAGGGCCAATATAGATGGAAATGGCAGCATACATCTTCTGTAAACAGATCCCAGGAGCAGCCTTCATTGTCTCTAGCTGGTGGGTAGTTCAGCTTTATTACCTGGCTTCGGGTTATCATGGGGACAGGAGTAGGGTGACTGACAATTATTGAGTACATATTTCTAGTTGCCATACATCTTTGATCCCATCGAATCCCTCACAACAATCCTGTAAATGGGGTATTATTGTTGCCATTTTAGAAAGAGAAAAATGAAAGATCAAAGAGGTTATAGGTCATGCCGCTAGTCTGCTGAGTTCTAATGCCCAGCAGCTTTGCAAAGGTGTGACCCGGGTGCATCTGTCATTGACACTTATTCATTTAATAAATATTTGTTGAGCACCTACTAGGTGCCAGGACCAGGCAGATTAAGCTTAAACTTTGTAGCCTGGCATATGAGTTTCTCCACCATGGATCCTCTGACCTCAGCCTACTTTTCCAACATTATTACCTGAATCTCTTTTGCTGGCTGTCCCCTTTAGCCCCCAAGCTGAGTAGCCCCCTCTGTAGATGCTTTTTGTGTCCCATTGCATTTGTCCATGGCATAACTTAGATTTCTGCTGTAGCCTCACTGGACAGTTCCCATAGGTTGCCATGTCTCTCTTCAAGCACCCATCCTTACTGCTTTCCTTTTTTTTTTCCCCAAGGATTGTTGTTGTTGTTTTTCCGAAATCAGAAGGCTCTCAAGAGTAGCCCAGATGGAATTTTCCACAGGGAAATTAATACCCCCATGAGCATCCCATGGCCAATGGAAAGCATTGGTTAATAGATGCCCCAGAGTTCTGTCTTTGGAGGGTTTTTCTGAGGCATGCTTTAGATGATTGTCTAGGGATCTTCAACAACAAGGAGCCTCAGTTGTTCACAGAGACGAGTGTGAACCAATAAATAAAGAGCTATTGGCTTTCTGTCTCAGTCTCCCTTACTCCTGCTTTCTACACTTCCCCTAGGTCCTTGTCTCAGCCTCTGCTTTCACTCCCTTACTCTGACACCCTCCAGCGCCCCCATCCTCTCTCTGATATAACCACATAGGGCCCTTCACCATTCTTCCTTGGTCTCTCATGCATTCCTTCACCAGGCTGTTTCCTTCTCTACCTGGCAAGACCCCTTTTCATCTGTCAAAGCTCAGTTCACTGTGACTTCCTCTCTGATGCCTTCCCTTCCCCAGGTCCAGTTAGGCATGGCTGTCTACAGACCCAGCAAGGGTTCACCACTCTGTAATGAATTCCATGGCTCTTCAAGTCCATAGCTCAAGCCCTCAAGCCTCAAATTGCCCCAACACCTAACAAAATGTGGAACAGAATCAGTGCCTAGTACATGTCTGCTGAAGGGATGGATGAATGATGTCCAAGTAATGAATGATGAGTACTCATCTGGGCTCTTTGGGCCTCAAACCTTGAAGCAGAATCACCCTTGTCCAAGAGACAGAGTGGGGAGATGCCTGTGAAGGTTATGCAGCTACCTTCAAAAGAATCATTCTGTATTAACAAGCAACCTCTAAAGAAATACAAAATTGGGGCTATCAGTCATTCACACTTCAGTATGAACTGCTTTGCTTTCCTCATGGTTATCTGAGTCTAATAGGAAAGGACTGGGTGGAGGAAGAGAATGAAAGCAGATTAACCAGGAGGAGGCGGGGATGGGGTGGGGGTTCATACTGGGGTGTGACCTGCCTCTGAGTGCGTAAGGTAGGAACATGGAAAAAAAGCCCCTCCCTTTGAGTACCTCCCTTTGAACTGGGCTTTGACAGATGAAAAGGGGTCTTGCCAGGTAGAGAGTACCTGGTCTACCTGGCATTTGTTCTTTAACACAAGTGTTCTCCTGACCACAGATTAGAATAACCTGGGAGAATCATTCAGACCATTCACACTTGGACTTCCTCCAATTTCAATTCTTTCATAATCTCAGGAATAGGGTCCCACATCAGGATTTTATTTATTTATTTATTCCTAGCTTTATTGAGGCACAGTGCAATAAAACTCACTTTAAGTGTGCAATTTGAGGGGGCTGGGATTGTGGCTCAGCGGTAGAGCGCTTGCCTCGCATGCGTGAGGCCCTGGGTTCGATCCTCAGCACCACATACAGAGCAATAAAATAAAGACATTGTGTCCATCTATTAAAAAAAAAAGAAGTTATTTTTAAAAAAAGTGTGCAATTTGATAAATTTTAGTAATTGTGAACAGTCATGTAATTTCTACAATAATCAAGATACAGAATAGTCCTACCTAAAAAAATTCTCTCCTATCCTTTTGCAGTCAATCTCTTACCTCAACTTCCAGCCCCAGGCAAACATAGTTTTCTAGAATTTCTGTCAATATAGTTTGGTCTTTTCTAGAATTTTATATGAACAAATGTACTCTTAAGTGTTTGATTCTTGGCACTTAGCATAATGTTTTTGGGTTACATCTATGTTGTTATGTATATTTATATTTTCTTTTCTTTCATTCACCTCATCCTAAACTGGGAATAGGCATTTAATGTTACTTTCGGACATTCAAAAGTTATTATAATGTAACAGAAGTTTTATCTTCATTTTACAGATAATTGTAGTTTGATGAGATTGAGTCATTAGAGGTTATATAATTCCTTTTTATTGCTAAGGAGTATTCCATTGTAAGAGTTTATTTGTTCATTTACCTACTCTCCAGTTCATGGGCATTTGAGTTGTCTTTGACACAAAGGAATTAAATTGCTGGATCTTACAACAACTCTATGTTTAACTTTCTAAGATCTTGCCATATGATATTTTCCAAAGTTGTAGTACCTTTTTTGGTGGGGGCTGGGGGCGGTGGGGGTTCTACTGATTGAACCCAAAGGAGCTTTATCACTGACCCACGTCTCCAGTCTTCTTTATTGTTTTATTTTGATACAGGGTCTTGCTAGTTGCTGAGACTGACCTCAAACTTGCCATCCTGCTGCCTTAGCCTCCCGAGTCACTGGAATTATAGGCATGTACCATGCACCCAGCTAGCAGTATCATTTTTTAAAAATTTCATAGCCGGGCATCGTGGCGCAAGCCTGTAATCCCAGCACTTAGGGAGGCTGAGACAGGAAAATCACGAGTTCAAAGCCAGCTTCAGCAACAGTGAGGTGCTAAGCAACTCAATGAGACCCTGTCTCTACATAAAACACAAAATAGGGCTGGGGATGTGGCTCAGTGGTCAAGTGCCCCTGAGTTCAATCTCCAGTACCAAAAAAAAAAAATTCCATTTTTTTTAGCGTTATCACTTTTGATTGCTACCCGCAATGTATGAGAGTCCCACTGCTCTACGGCCTTGACAACACCTGGTGTCAGTCTTTTTATTTTAGCCATTTTAGGGGGCACGTAAAGCTACTTTGAGGTCTTAGTTTGCATTTCCCCAGTGATTAATAATGTTAAGATATTTTTCATACCTTTATTTTATTTTATTTTTTTAAATATTTATTTATTTTTTTAGTTGTAGGTGGACAGAATATCTTTATTTTATTTTTATGTGGTGCTGAGGATCGAACCCAGTGCCTCCCGTGTGCTAGGCGAGCACGCTACCACTGCGCCATAACCCCAGCCCCCCTTTATTTATTTATTTATTTATTTATATGTGGTGCTGAGGATTGAACCCAGTGCCTCACACATACTAGGCAAGCACTCTGCCACTGAGCCACAACTCCGCCCCATAGTGATGTGGAAGATCTTTCTATGTACTTCTCGGCCATATCTTCTTTTCAAAAGTGTTCTGTTCAAGTCTTTTGTTCGTTTTTTATAGGATATTTGCCTTTTTATAATTGAGTTGTAATAGTTTTTTTTTTTTTTTTGGTACTGGAGATTGAACTCAGGGGCACTCGACCACTGAGCCACATCCCCAGCCCTATTTTGTGTTTTATGTAGAGACAGGGTCTCACTGAGTTGCTTAGTGCCTCGCCATTGCTGAGGCTGGCTTTGAACTTGTGGTTCTCCTGTCTCAGCCTCCCTAAGTGCTGGGATTACAGGCGTGCGCCACCGCTCCCAGCTTGTAATAGTTCTTTATATTCTTTACTCATGCCCTTTCCTGGGTAGGTTTTGCAAATAATTTTTCTGCTAGTCTGTGGCTTATCTTTTCATTTTCTTACCTGTGACTTATGAATAGTGAGCATTTTTTATTGCAATGAAGCACATTTTATTACTTTTTTAATAGTTCAAACTTCATGTTTTTCTACTTAAAAAATATTTACCCTACCCAATGTCGCAAAGATTTTTGCTCATTTTCTTCTAGAAATTTAATAGATTTAGGTCTTATGTTTGAGTCTGTAATCACTTTTAGTTAATTTGGGGTATGGTATAGAGTGAGGGTAAAGATGTTTTCTTTTTCTTTCTTTCTTCTTTTTTTTTTTTTCATGTAGATATCCAGTTACTATAGTACTAGTAGCAAAAAGACTGTATTTTCCTCCACCAAAGTCATTTGGTGGCTTTGTCAAAAACCAACTGAAAACAAGGCTCCCAAGCGGCAGACGTAGAGATGCAGATCTTTGTGAAAACCCTGATGGGTGACACCATCCCCCTCGAGATGGAGCCCGGTGACCATCGAGAATGTCAAAGGCAAAATTCGAGACAAGGAGGGCATCCCACCTGACCAGCAGCATCTGATATTCGCATGCAAACAGCTGGAGGATGGCCGCACTCCCTCAGATTGCAACATCTGGAAAGAGTCCACCCTGCACTTGGGCTTCCCCTGTGAGATGGCATCATTGAGCCCCTCTGCGCCAACTTGTTTAGAAGTACAACTGCAACGAGGATCTGTCACAAGTGTTATGCCCGCCTGCACCCCTGTGCTGTCAACTGCCACAAGAAGTATGGCCACACCAACAACCCCCGCTCCAAGAAGAAGGGCAAATAATGCCCCTCAGCTGGCTCCTTTCCCCATGTATGGCCTTGGGACCTCAATAAAGTTTCCCTTACATTGACTGGAGCAGTTAAAAAAAAATTAAAAAAGAAAAAACAATTGAGCATAGAAATAAGCATTTGTTTCTGAAGCCTCTTCTGTCTCAGTAATGTATATGTCTATCCTCATGGCAACACCACAGTCTTGATTACTAAAGTTTTTGGTAGGTCTTGATTTAGGTACTGTGTTAATTAGCCTTTCATCACTGTGACCAAAATATCTGACAAAAACAACGTAGAGGAAGAAAAGTTTATTTTGGATTCATGGTTTCAGAAATTCAGTCCATGGTCAGCCAACTCCATTGCTCTGGGTCTGAGATAAGGCAGAACATGCTGCTCAGCTCATAGCAGCCAGGAAGCAGAGACAAGCCAGGGACAAGCTATAGTGCCCAAATCATGTCCCTAGTGACTTACTTCCTCCCCACCACATCCCACCTGCCTATAATTACCACCCAGTAGTCCATTCAGATTACTAATCCATCAGATGGATTGATTCACCCATGAGGTCACAGCTCTTACAATCTAATCATTTCACTTCTGCATTCCTGCATTGCCTAACACAGGAGCTTTGGGCAAGACATTAAAGATCCGAACCAATAACAGGTAGCGTAAGTTTTTCAACCATCCTACTTTTTAAAAATCACTTTGGCTGTTTTGAAATCTTTGCCTTTTGATAAACTTCAGGTGTCAGCAGCTGCAAATGCTGTGCTCAGGGTACCACCCACAGTCCTGCCCAGCAGACTGAAAATTTGGAACTCTGACAACCTTCCCTGTCCGGATTGATAACTCACTAGAAGAACTCATAGGACTCAGAAAAACACTATATTAATGATTACAGTTTATTACAAAGGATACCAATGAACAATCTTGTTCCTTGGACCAGATCTGGAAGGATCCTGAGCACAGCAGCTTCTGTCCCGATGGAGCAGGATGTGTCAACCTCCTCGATGTGTCCACGAATGCAGAAGCTCTCTGAACTGCATTGTGTAGGGATTTTTAGGAATATTTCATTATGTAGGCAGGATTGATTAAATCATGGCCACTGATGATTGACACAATCTCGGGCCCCCTCTGCTCTCTGGAGGTGGAGGTGTATAGGGATGAGGGTAGGAGCCCTGAAAATTCTTGCCCTCTAATCTCCTGGTTGGTGTTTCTGTCCCCATTCAGAAGCTAACTAGCACCCACAAGAATGGGATCAAAATTGTAATGGGTTGCACCCCATGTTTGTATAATATATCAAAATACACCCTAGTGTCATGTATATGTAAAAATAACAAATTTTTAAAAATTAAAAAACAACAACTAACTAGCGTCATAGCATTGAGTCATCTCATTAACATACAATAGACAGTAAATTCCAAGGATTTTAGGAACTCTGTGCCCTGAACTAAGGACAAGATCAAATATTATCTTTTATTATAATATGGGTGGGGATCTTCCTCTTTTCTTTTTAAGGGCTTCATGGCATTCCATTGTATAGATGTACCATGGTTTATTTAACATCCCCTACTGACATGCTAGATGTCTAGCATTCTCTATCTCTGCTAGTACTAGCAATGATTTATTTAAATGTCCCCAATTGATGAACATTGGGTTACTTGCAGTTTTTCTGCTATTAGTAAGACCGTTGTAGGAAACATGGTTGTAAATGTTTCTTTAGGTTACATTCCCCAAAAGGGAATCTCTGGGTCAAAGTGTATGTGTGCTGACATTTGGACAGATAATGCTAAATTACCATCTAAAAACGGGACCAATCTATGCTCCTATCAGCAGTGTGTGAGAGAGACCATTCTCCAGATCCCTGCCAACATTGAACGTTTTCAATTTAAATTTGTTGTTGTTGTTGTTGATGTAGAGTTAGGGGTGTAGCTCAGTGGTAGAGTGTGTGCCTAGCTTGCATGAGACCCTGGGTTTGATCCCTGGTACCGGAAAAAAAAAATTGTTGTAGAAAATTTTATCCGGTGGTGGTGCACGCCTGTAATCCCAGCACTTTGGGAGGCTGAGACAGGAGAATCATGAGTTCAAAGCCAGCCTCAGCAAAGGCAAGGTGCAAAGCAACTCAGTGAGACCCTGTCTGTACATAAAATACAAAATAGGGCTGGGGATGTGGCTCAGTGGTCGAGTACTCCTGAGTTCAATCCCTGGTACCAAGAAAGAAAGAAAGAAGGAAGCAAGCAAGGAAGGAAGGAAGGGGAAAGAAAGAAAGAAAGAAAGAAAGAAAGAAAGAAAGAAAGAGAGAAAGAGAGAAAGAGAGAAAGAGAGAAAGAGAGAAAGAGAGAAAGAGAGAAAGAGAGAAAGAGAGAAAGAAAGAGAGAGAAGAAAGAAAAGAAAAAGAAAGAGAGAAAGAAAAGAAAAGAAAGAAAATGTTATATCCTGGTGGGGCACAGTGCTGTATACTTGTACTGTAATCCCAGCTTCTTGGGAGGTTGAAGCAGGAAGATCTCACGTTTGAGGCCAGTTTGGCAACTTAATAAAATCCTGTCTCAAAAAAAAAAAAAAAAGTGGCTGTAGGGGCTGGGAATGTGGCTTAGTGGTAGAGTGCCCTCAGTTCATACCCATTGCTTCAAATAAGGGTGTTATATTAGAGGTGCTTATTTCTTTTGGGTTGTTTATTACTCTGTTCATTATTCTTTTCAGTGAGCACAGCTAGGAAAAACATTTATTTAAATTATATCACGAATCTATTGTGTGTTTTCTAATGAGCATTCGAGACAATAGAATTTTCCCTTAATCTCAGTGATCTCACTTTTCCTTCTCCTTTTTCCTGCTCAAAAAAGAGCCCATTTTCAGTAGCTCTAGCCTGATTACTCACATACATTCTCACAGGATTTGTCATTATTTACATGTCACCCACGCCCAGAGACCATGCTAACACTCTGTTATTCTAAATTTAGCAAATGTGTTGCCTAGGTAAGAACATATTTTATAATCTTTACCAATCTGCAAGGTGAAAAATTGTATCTTCTTGTAGTTTTTTTTTTTTTTTTCATACCAGGGATTGAACTCAGGGGCACTCAACCACTGAGCCACATCCCCAGCCCTATTTTGTGTTTTATGTACAGACAGGGTCTCACTGAGTTGCTTAGCACCTTGCCTTTTCTGAGACTGGCTTTGAACTCGCGATTCTCCTGTCTCAGCCTCCCTAAGTGCTGGGATTACAGGCTTGAGCCACCACGTCTGGCTTCTTGTAATTTTTTTAGTATTTATTTGGTAATTGGAGGCAGGTGTTTTTACATTATGGACAAGTCCCTGGCTTAAACCTCTTTCCCTAAATTGTTGATAGTGTCCATAACAGCAGATCCCAAACTTCAGGTATCTGCATGCTGTTTTTTTTCCCAATCCAATCCATGCTATTGCTTACTGAATATACTTTTATTTACTGAACATCTTCTTAAGCAGTCAAGTGCAAATGTAACAAACTTTATTAGATTTGGTATCTACTTATACTTGTCTAATGCACATTTACGTATATAGATTACTCTTTCTTTTTTTTTAATATTTTTTTTTTAGTTGTAGATGGACACAATGTCTTTATTTTATTGCTTTGTATGTGGTGCTGAGGATCGAACCCAGGGCTTCACACATGCGAGGCAAGCGCTCTACCGCTGAGCTACAATCCCAGCCCCTATAGATTACTCTTGAAATTAAAAAGTGGGTATCACCTGAAACATTTCATGTCCAACTTATTGGACAACCACACTCAAAATTGCTGCCCTGGGAGCTGTGGCACATGCCTGTAATCCCAGTTGCTTGGGAGGCTGAGGCAGGAGGATCCCAAGTTCAAAGCCAGCCTTAGCAAGTTAGTGAGGTCCTAAGAAATGTGGCAAGAACCTGTCACAAAAATAAAAGGGAGCCAGGCGCGGTAGCGCAAGCCTGTAATCCTAGCACTTTGGGAGGCTGAGACAGGAGAATCACAAGTTCAAAGCCAGCCTCAGCAACAGCGAGATGCAAAGCAACTCAGTGAGATGCTGTCTCTACATAAAACACAAAATAGGGCTGGGGATGTGGCTCAGTGGTTGAGTGCCCCCTGAGTTCAATCTCTAGTACCAAAAAAAAAAATTAAAAATTTTAAAAAACTAAAAGGGGCTGGGGACGTGCCTTAGTGGTTAAGTGCCCTGGTTTCAACCCCTGGTTAAAAAAAAAAGAATAAATCACTGCCCTACAGGTGTTGATATTTTCTGATTGAAACACAGTGAGAGACATCATTGCCCCTTGTTAGTATGTTTTATAAGAAAGACTGTTCTGGGGAAAGCCACATCCTCATTTGGTGCTGGAGACAGGTGCATGAGAATGGCTCCATGTGAAAAAGAGGACCTGAGACTTGCCTGGGGCACTGCTGTGAGTCTGCGGGTGTATAGGAAACCACACTGCCTCTCTAGCCCTTAGTTTCCTCATCTGTGAAATAGGGAAGTTGGAGTAAATGCTTTGCAATCCCTTCCAGATTTGAAGGCAGGAACCCATCTGACTCTGTGCACTGAGTTCCTACTTCAGAAGTGAGAACATGGTTCAGCTACACATTTTCTCTTCTTCGGGTTCCTATGTCAGGTTCCTATGGTGGTGTGGTCCCAGTCCATACCACCAAGCCTTGTTCTGGCATCATCAACAAAGACTTCACACCCCGGGAGCCAACCAGCTCCTGAGCACAGGAAACACCTAAGGATAAGCAAGCTCTGCATCCTGGCAGAGCCAAGATTAGGGCAATGATGTGTAATCCTTGGAAGAGACCAAGAACTGTGGCCAGGGAAACACCGACAGGCGGGGGTAGGGGCAGAGCCCAGCAGGAAGGGGTATTCTCAAGACCAGCAGAGGTGATCCATGCAATACCAGAAGCCCGGGTCACGCCCTGCTGGACCACATTCCGGCAGCTTGTCCAGATCACTTGTGTGTGTGCCTGTGTGTGTGCGTGCGTACATGCATGTGTATGTGATGTCCAGAGAGGCAGAAAGACACAGTGGCTATGAACCAGAGAGACCCTGGGATTGAATATCACTCTTTTTTTTTGGTACCAGAGATTGAACTCAGAGGTACTCAACCACTGAGCCACATCCCCAGCCCTATTTTGTGTTTTATGTAGAGACAGGGTCTCACTGAGTTGCTTAGCGCTTCGCCTTTGCTGAGGCTGGATTTGAAATCGTGATTCTCCTGTCTCAGCCTCCCAAAATGCTGGGATTACAGGCTTGTGTCACTGCACCCGGCTTGAATATCATTCTTGACACTGACCAACCATGTGGCCTTAGACAAGTGACCTAATGACTTGTGCCTCAGTTTCCTCATCTGCAAAACAGGGATCATAATATGACTGACTTTGTGAGAGTGAAAAGAACTGAAAGGGTTAACATATGAAGAATGCCTAAGCAACTTATATATTTCTGTTTTTATGTATACCGAGAGAGGAGAAAGACAGAATGAGTTAATCAACGTTTCTATAGGAAGGTGGAGTCAGTCCTCAGCCTGAGTTCTGGGAAGAAAATAGGATGCACAGAGGTGAACTTCTCTCACAGAGCAAAACTACCTAGAGGGGATTTTGTCACTCATGGAGCCCATGACCCCAACATACATCCCAACAAGGTATGTCTTACTTAAAAAACCATCATATTGCTCAGAGGCATGTGAACCTTTACGTTATCTGTTTAGGAAAGAAAGCTGAGATGCCAATGGTTCTATTTTCTATTAAGACCAACCAACAGCTCCAAGGGCTGTAAGGTGCATGTGAAAAAGAATCTCTGTGGACAGTCGCAGTGGGTTTCCATGTACTGCACCACCTAGAAGAGCATCAGGTGAATCCGAGGAGCAGGCTATTTGCTCAGATAGTCCCATGTGCAGAGAAAAGCATAAATTACTCTGTGGGTCAGGAAGCATGCTTATGGCATGAAGCTCAGTTCCAAATAGTCAATGCTACGGCCACCCAAGCATCCCAAGACCAACCAGTGTTGGTAATCCCTTCTAGATGCCATGCACCCTGAAGATTCGGCTGCCCCAAAGGAAACTGTTTCTTCTTCCATAAGAACAGAACTTAAGCAGAGCTCTGTGGCACATGCCTGTAATCCAAGTGACTTGGGGAGGCTGAAACACAAGGATCACAAATTCAAGATCAGCCTCGGCAAATTAGGGAGGCCCTATCTCAAAATAAAAAATAAATAAATAAAAAGAGCTAGAGGTGTAGCTCAGTGGTAGAGCATGCCTGGGTTCAATCCCCAGTACCATAAAAAGAAAAAAGAAGCTGGGCGTGGTGGCACAAGCTTGTAATCCCAGCATTTAGGGAGGCTGAGACAGGAGAATCAGGAGTTCAAAGCCAGCCTCAGCAACGGCGAGGCACTAAGCAACTCAGTGAGACCCTGTCTCTACATAAAACAGAAAATGGGGCTGGGGATGTGGCTCAGTGGTCAAGTGCCCCTGAGTTCAATCTCCAGTACCAAAAAAAAGAAAAAGAAAAGAAAGAAAAAAGAGCAGAACCCGAGACCTATTGTATCATTTTTTTTTCCTTCTGTCTCTCCAGTACTTTTTCTGTGTGCAGGTATGCACGTGTGTGTGTGTGTGTGTGTGTGTGTGTGTGTGTGTGTGTGTGTTTCTAGAAAGGCTACCTCCCCTGGCCCCTTTCCTCCAGTGCTAGGGAAGGTCTGAATCTTTGAAAACCTTGGACTATTTTGCTGGGAATTTTTTATTGCTCTGGGCATTATCCTCAGAGAGTGGGTGCCAGGCTCAGAATGAAAGGTCACATGTCTTCAGTCATTGTAAAAGCCCTCAAGGGCATCAGTAAGTTGCTTCAAGATCTTCACAATAGTTTTCCTGCCTCCTGACTCATGCTTAAAATTCCTTGAACTATGGGGCTGGGGTTATGGCGCAGTGGTAGCGTGCTCGCCTAGCACGCGTGAGGCACTGGGTTCGATCCTCAGCACCACATAAAAATAAAATAAAGCTATTGCGTCCACCTACAACTAAACAATAAATATTTAAAAAAAAAATTCCTTGAACTACTTCAAGGCTTTATGTTCTACATTAAGGTTCAGCAAGCTTGTTCTGTAAAGGGCCATATGGCAAATATCTCAGGCTTTATCAAGTATATGATCTGCATACACAGAGGTGTGTCTCTCACAGCAAAGGCAACCCCCACTTCCATTGTCATGGGGATCAACTGTTCCTTTGTAGCTGAATAGCAGCCTTAGACAACATGTAAATGAAGAACAATTTTGTGTTCTAACAAAACTTTACCCTGGGCCGGTGTAGTGGTGCACATCTGTAATCTCAGTGACTAGGGAGGCTGAGGCAGGAGGATCTCAAGTTTGAGGACAGCCTGGGCAATCTAGCAAGAAGCTGTCTCAAGTGCTGGGTATTGTGGCGCACACCTGTAATCCCAGCAGCTCAGGAGGCTGAGGCAGGAGGATCTCAAGTTCAAAGCCAGTCTCAGGAACTTAACAAGGCTCTAAGCAACTTAGCAAGACCCTGTCTCAAAATTAAAAAATAAAAAAGGCTGCAGATGCAGCTCAGTGGTAGAAAACCCCTGTGTTGATTCCCAGTACCACACATAAAACAAACAAATAGATAAACTGTATTTACAAAAGCAGGGGCCAGGGCTGGGGTTGTGCCTCAGTGGAAGAGTGCTTGCCTAGCACGTGTGAGGTACTGGGTTTGATCCCCGGCACCATATAAAAAAACTAAATAAACAAAATAAAGGTATTGTGTCCACCTGCAACTAAAAATATTTAAAAAAAAAAAAAAAGCAGGGCCCAACTTGGCCTACCTGTCCATAGGTTATAAACTCTCCACTCTACATTTCTGGAGAAGGGTAGTGAGATGTAACACATGCCACGCCCTACACCAACAACTGGATATGCAGTATTTCATTTAGTCTTCAGAAAAAGACAGTGCAGTATGGTAGATATCCCACTTTATAGCTGAAAAAACTGAGGATCAGAGAGATTAAGTAACTTGGTTGAGGTTGCACAGGATATTATCAGAATTTGACCTGAGGTATGAGGGATTGATAGGGGACAGACAGGTGCGAATGGTGGGAGTACGAGGTTAAGGGAATAATTCTAAAAAAATGAGCCCACAGTGCTGACCCCCATGTGCTTTCTTTTCCAAGAAGCAATTTACCTGTAGCTCTGCCTGGCTTAAGCAGACAGGATATGTCACATTCCTCAGCAATTTATCTGTTATCTGCTGGAGAAATGCAGGCCCGAAAAAATGTCCATAACAGGAACCCAAGTTACGCTTCAGGAGGAAGACTTTTGTGACCCTTTCCACAGACCAGATCCCAAAATCCAGGGAGATAAGAGTAAATCCTCCTAACAATAAAATCTGTAAGAATGTATGGCTAAGAATCCAATTAGAGGGGCTTAGGTTGTTATTCAGTGGTAGAGCGCTTGCCTAGTGCAGATGAGGCACTGGGTTCGATCCTTAGCATTACATAAAAATAAAGGTCTAAAAAATACTATTAAAAAAAAAAAGAATCCAGCTAGAACCAGTCAGCATGAGCCAAAGCGATCTAGAGTTGTCACAACAGTGGAGACTTAAAACTCTGATGTCATCCTGTTGTCAATCAAAACCCAAGAGGTGGACCCTGACAGGACTTGCTGGAAACTTCTCTGGGATCCTCAATAAAAGTGGAGTGCAGGAGAGGCACTCAGTCCCTCTCCTCTCTGAGAGGACCCACTCTCTTCCCTTGTCCCAGTCCCATTCCTTCTAATAAACTCATGACTGTTCCTCTGAGTAAACTGTCTGAAATCTTTTCTGACTTGAGTGCAAGAATTGGGGTTTGAGCCCTGAATGGTGACCCACATCTAGAATCCCAGGAGGATGAAACAGGAGAATTGTGTGTTCAAAGCCAGCCTCAACAACTTAGTGAGGCTCTAAACAACTCAGTAAGACCCTGTCTCTTGGGGCTAAAGTTGTAGCTCAGTGGTAGAGCACTTACCTTGCACATGGGAGGCACTGGGCTCAATCCTCCATATTACATAAAAATAAATAAAGTATACAATTTGATTTTTTTTTTTTTTTTTTTTTTTGGTACTGGGGATTGAACTCAGGGGCACTCAACCACTGAGCCACATCCCCAGCCCTATTTTGGGTTTTATGTAGAGACAGGGTCTCACTGAGTTGCTTAGTGCCTCGCCATTGCTGAGGCTGGCTTTGAACTCGCAATTCTCCTGTCTCAGCCTCCCTAAGTGCTGGGATTACAAGCTTGTGCCACCATGCCCGGCTTTGATTTTTTTTGTAATTTTTTTTTTTAGTTGTTGATTGACCTTTATTTATTCATTTATGTATATGCGGTGCTGAAGATCGGACCCAGTGCCTCCCACATGCGAGGCAAGCGCTCTACCACTGAGCCACAATCCCAGCCCTGATTTTTTTTTTAAAGACCCTGTCTCTAAATAAAATATTTTAAAAAGGGCTGGGATGTTGCTCAGTGGTTAAGCACCCCTGGGTTCAATTCCTCGTACTTCCCCACCCAAAAAACGGGTCTTCACACTGCCTGTTTCCCAGAAGGCCCAACCCTGTAACAAAATTCCAAAGCCTGTGCTTTGTGACTCTGCTATAGCACTTGCTTTGCATGCAAGAAGCCCCGAATTCAATCCACACACACAATCCCAAAGCCTGTGTGTTTTCTACAGAAACAAAAACATGTAGAATATCGAAACTAGACAGGCCTCAAGATCTCACCAAATCCAACATCCTCATTTTGTTGAGAGGAAATAGGAAAAATGGGGCAAGAATACACTGAACCAAACTTGTCTGTCTCTTCTAATACCATCATTTGGAGCATCTCCCTTCCTGGGTAAGTGATCTTCAGTGGGGTTTCCACTCCCTGAGTAGACACTCACTCTTCAGTTAGTGTCTCATCTTCCTCAGCACTGATTTGAATCTCAGGCAAACTCTACCTCGTGGTTGCACAATAGCTGCCAGGCACTCTTTTCTTTTCTTTTCTTTTCTTTTCTTTTTTAATGTTTTTATTAGTTGTCAATGGACCTTTATTTTATTTATTTATATGTGTGCGGTGCTGAGAATAGAACCCAGTGCCTTGCACATGCTAAGCAAGTGCTCTGCCACTGAGCTACAACCCCAGTCCTGCCAGGCACTCTTGAGGCTACATTCTTCCTTATTTGCAAACTTTCTCCAAGGAGAATTTTTCTTTCTTAGAAGCCCCTGTAATCCTTTCCTTGCATCCTATTGTTTGAAGTACTAATTTTATTTTATTCTATTATTTTTTTTGGTGGGGCAGTGCCGGGGATTGAGCTCAGGAGCACTCTATCACTGAGCCACATCCCTAGTCCTATTTTATATTTAATTTAGAGACAGAGTCTCACTGAATTGCTTAACACCTCACTTTTGCTGAGGCTGGCTTTGAACTGGAGATCCTCCTGCCTCAGTCTCCTGAGCTGCTGAGATTACAGGCGTGCACCACTGCACCCGGTTTAAGTACTCTTTTTTTAATTTTATTTTTGTTTTGGTACTGGGGATTGAACTCAGGGGGGCACTCGACCACTGAGCCACATCCCCAGCTCTATTTTGTGTTTTATGTAGAGACAGGGTCTCACTGAGTTGCTTAGCGCCTCCCCGTTGCTGAGGCTGGCTTTGAGCTCACGATTGTCCTGTCTCAGCCTCCCTAAGTGCTGGGATTACAGGCGAGAACCACCATGCCCAGCTAACTCTCAGCAATTTAGTGAGACTCTGTCTCAAAATAAGAAAAAATAAAAAGAAGAAGAAGAAAAAAAAAAGCAAACACAGCTCTGGCTACTGTTTACCTTATGAGCTGGTGGAAGTGGCAGTTCCATCTGTCCTTCCTATGCTAATGGGGGAAGGGAAAGGCACCAGATGTCCTCTGAAATCCTCAGGCCCCAGGACAAAGCCTGACATCAGATACAAACACAGAACACAACTGTGGATCATTTGTGGAAACAAAGGGGAGGTATGAAAGCCAGCAGCCCTTTGGGAGTCTAACGTTCCTTTCACCATTTTCGTTGTGATAAAAACTATGTTTAGAAGGTACTTAGCTATTCCGTATTGTTTGTTTGCATTTTAATTTTCTCCCAAATTTTCCTTGCAGTCAGAGTCCTTAATTTAATCCTTCATCTTTGCGGGGGTGGGGGAGGGGGAGAAGTGTTGCTCTAGGTTAGTTAGCTCAGCAGGTTAAAAACTGAAATTAGGGCAATTTCACTTTCTACTTTACATACCTTAGAGAATTCAAAGCAGGGGGCTGGGATTGTAGCTCAGCGGTAGAGTGCTTGCCTCGCACGCATGAGGCCCTGGGTTCGATCCTCAGCACCACATACAAAGCAATAAAATAAAGACATTGTGTCCATCTACAACTAAAAAAATATTTAAAATAAAAAGAGAATTCAAAGCAGGAAATCAAACAGATACTTGGTGCCCCAACGTTCATAGTGTCACTATTCACAATAGCCAAAAAGTAGGAAGAACCCAAATATCCATCAACAGATGAATGGGTAAATAAATCTGGCATAGCTATATAATGGAATGTTATTCAGAATTGAAGTTCTGATACATGCTACAACATGGATGGACCTTCAAAATGTTATGCTAACTAGCCAGGTGCGGGGGCGCACACCTGTAATCCCAGCACTTTGGGAGGCGGAGAAGAGAATCGTGAATTCCAAGCCTGCCTCTGCAACAGCAAGGCACTAAGCAACTCAGTGAGACCCTGTCTCTACATAAAACACAAAATAGGGCTGGGAATGTGGCTCAGTGGTCGAGTGCCCCTGAGTTCAATCCCAGGTAACAAAAAAAAATGTTATGCTAACTGATATAAGTTAGGCACAAGGAACAAATATCATATGATTCCACTTACAGGAGATTCCTAGAATGAGCAAACTCATATAGGTGGACATAATGGTTACCAGGGACTAGACAGGTCAGGTGGGATATGAGGGAGTGGGGAGTTAGTGTTTAAAGGGTTTGGAGTTTCGGTATGGAATGATAAAAACGTTCAAGCCGGGCGTGGTGGCACACGCCTGTAATCCCAGCACTTAGGGAGGCTGAGACAGGAGAATCGTGAGTTCAAAGCCAACCTCAGCAATGGCGAGGCGCTAAGCAACTCAGTGAGACCCTGTCTCTACATAAAACACAAAATAGGGCTGGGGATGTGGCTCAGTGGTCAAGTACCCCTGAATTCAATCCCTGGTACCAAAAAAAAAAAAAAAAAACCCATTCTAGAGATCTTTGGTGGTAATGGTTGCACAACAATGTGAAAGTACTTAGTGCCACTGAAAATGGTACTTAAAAAATGGTTAAAACCGCGTTAGGGGTGTGGCTCAGTGGTAGAGCACATGCTTCCATGAGTAACGCTCTGGGTTCAATTCCCAGCAACACATACAAAAAGGTTAAAATGGTCAATTTTATATTGTGTATATTTTACAAATTTTTCTCTCTCTCTTTCGTACTGGGGATTTAACTCTGTGGTGCCTTATCAGTGACATCCCCAGCCCTTTTTATTTTTTACTTTGAGACAGGATCTTACGAAGTTGCTGAGGGCCTTGCTAAGTTGCTGAGGCTGGCCTCAAACTTGTAATTCTCGTACCTTGGCCTCCTGAGTTGCTGGGATTACAGGCATGCACCACCATGCCAGCCCACAATAATCTCTTTAAAGTCAGAGTTAGAGGTGACCTGGAAGTAGGGGAGGGTTAACTCCATTCTGTCTCATAAAACATCTCATACTCATCTCGGGCCGAGCTGGTGACTAGAAAATCAATGGTTTTGGCTAGAATAGAGTTTATGTCAAAAGGCAACCTCTTTTGGTTGCTGGGAGATATGGTCCATCTGTTGCTTTAAAAGCAGGTAAGGAGAATCAGTCAAAGCACTGAAGGTCACCACTCCTAGCTACTTATCCTGAAGAATTAAAGTGATTACACTACAGTGACACATGCATACTCATGTTTATGGCAGCACAATTCACAATAGCCAAACTACAGAACCAATCTAGGTGTCCATCAACAGATGAATGGATAAAGAAAATGTGGTATATATACACAATGGAGATTTATCCAGCCATAAAGAAAAATGAAATCATGTCATTTGCAGGAAAATGGGTGGAACGAGAAACCATTGTGTTAAATGAAGTAAGTCAAACTCAGAAGGTCAAGGGTTATATATTTTCTGTCATGCGTGAGCTATAGAGGAAAAAGGAAAAGAAAGGTGGGGCAGATCTCATGAAAATCAAGGGGAGATCAGTAGAGGAAAGGGACCAAAGGATGGGAGGTGGGGAAGTGCTGGGTAGTGATATTGGCCAACAGATTATATTGTTATGTTGTGTGCACATACAAATATGTAACAACAAATCCCATCATTATATACAACTATAATGCACCAATTTAAAAAGTTGGGGAATAAAAACACTGAAGATCACACCTGGGAGATATAGTAGATGAGACATCTGCAAGGTTCAAACATCAAAAAATAAAAAAGCATGTGGAGGACCTAGGGATGTATCTCAGTGCCCTGGGTTCAATTCCCAGCACCACACACACAGAGAATATCATAACACATCTTCCCAGTGCTATTTGCTGTTCATGTCTCCATGTGTCCCAACTTGTTTTTAGTGTTTTGTTTATCCAATAGGCTACTATGAATATATTATCCCCCTCCTTTTGTTTCTTTTTCTTTTTTTGCAATGCTGGGGATGTTGAACCCCAGGATTTGTGCAAGGTAAGCAAGCACTCTACCACTCACAGGAGATACAAATACCCTCAGCCTTATATTTTTGTTTATCTTTTTAATCTAACTAGTGCCTGCTTTTCTGCACCTTGTTTGTTTATTGTTTTTGTTTGTTTGTTTGTTTGTTACAATGTATGTTATTCATCTTTCTATCCAGAGCTTAAGGATTTTCCTTAGTCTCTTTCTATAGTTATATTTGATACCAATACATGGAGT
This sequence comes from Geosciurus inauris, assembly GCA_004024805.1. NCBI lineage: Eukaryota > Metazoa > Chordata > Mammalia > Rodentia > Sciuridae > Geosciurus > Geosciurus inauris. The sequence goes on from PVHX01007894.1 coordinate 34,094, forward strand.
TACCACAATTTATTTAACCATTCCTTTACTGTTGAACATTTATCTTGTTTCCAATCTTTTGCCATGGTATAATTGCAAAGGATAACCTTGTCTAAATGCCATTTTGCGCACGTGTAAGGCTGTCTATACGAAAAAATTCTGGGAGGGGGAATTACTAGATCAGAAGGTACATAAATTGGCTACTTGGATAAATACTTAACTAATTGACCCTTGACAATGTATCCTTTTTTTTTTTTTTTTGGTACTGGAGATTGAACTCAGGGGCACTCGACCACTGCCATATCCCCAGCCCTATTTTGTGTTTCATGTAGAGACAGGGTCTCACTGAGTTGCTTAGCACCTCGCCATTGCTGAGGCTGGCTTTGAACTCACGATTCTCCTGTCTCAGCCTCCCTAAGTGCTGTTGATTACAGGCTTGCGCAACCGTGCCCGGCCGCCAATTTATCCTTTTACCCATAATATTTAAGAGCACTATTTTTTTTTCTAGCCTGGCTCATGCAGTGCAATTTCCAAATTTTTGGATTTTTACTAAAATAATGAGTAAAAATGATATCTCATTGTAATTTTAATTCATATGTATCATTATGACTGAGGTTGAGCATCTTTTCATAATAAGAACCATTTTTCCTTTCCTTTCTGTGAACCATCTGTTCGTATCTTTTGCTCATTTTTTCTCTTAGGCTATTAACCTTTTTCTTATCAATTTGCAGGAGACCTTCTAATATTAGGGAAATTAACCCTTTGCCTGTAATATGAGTTGAAAATATTTTTGCAAATTTGTCATTTCTATTCTGACTTTGTGTTTTATTGTCTTAGTCTGTTTTGTGCTTCTCTAACAGAATACTTGAGATTGGTCATTTGTAATAAATAGAAAATTTATTAGCTCACAGTTCTAGTGGTTGGGAAGTCCAAGATCAAGCCACCAGCAGGTTGGTGTCTGGGCGGGTCTGGTCTCCACTTCCAAAATGATGCCTTGAAGGAACACTGTCCCTTACATGGCAACAGAGCTGGAGGCAAAAGCCATCCCCCAAAGTGCCCTTTTAAAAATAGCATTAATTCCACCCAGAAGGGTGGCTTAAACACCTCTCAAGGCTCCCATCTCCTGCCAGGGGCAGTAGCATATGCCTGTCATCCCAGGTACTCCAGAGGCTGAGGTAAGGAGGATAGCAAGCTCAAGACCAGCCTAGCAATTTAGTGAGATCTTGTCTTAAGAAAAAAAAAATTAAAAGGGCTGGGGATGTAGTTCAGTGGTAAAGTGACCCAGGGTTCAATTCCTAGTGCTGAAAAAAAATTACCATGATAAATTTCAAAGTGAGTTTCAGAAGGGACAATCATTCAAACCATTACACTTAGGCTATCATTTGCTTTACAGATTGTTTTTTTTCGTGGTGGTGCTAGGAATTGAACCCAGGGCCTTGTACAATGTGAGGTAAGCATTCAACCAACTAAGCTATATCTCCAGCCCCTGCTTTGAAGAATTTTTTTTTTTTTAGTTGTTGATGGATACAATGTCTTTATTTTATTGCTCTGTATGTGGTGCTGAGGATCGAACCCAGAGCCTCACGCATGCGAGGCAAGCGCTCTACCGCTGAGCTACAATCCCAGCCCCTTGAAGAATTTTTTATGTAGCCAGATTTATCAATTTCTTTTTAATGGCATTTAGATTTTGTGATAGGAAAAATGCCATACTTTGAAATTACAAAAGAATGCTTTCATGTTTTCTTCTATTACTTTAATGGTTTCTCTTTGTTCTCACTTTAAGTTTTGACCCAAATGCAATTTGTCCTCATGTGCAGTGTGAAAGGATGAATCTCACTTTTTCCCCCTCAGTGGCTACCCAGCTGTTTCAATACTACATATTGAGGAATCAATCTAATTTCCTCAGTGGTTTTAGATTTTTGTCTCCTTTAAATTCTAATGAGCTAGGGCTGGGGCTGTAGCTCAGTGGTAGAGTGCTTGCCCAGCATGTGTGAGGCACTGGGTTCGATCCTCAGCACCACATATAAATAATGAATAAAATAAAGATCCATCAACAACTAAAAAAACTTTTAAAAAAATTCTACTGAGCTAGATGACACTTTCTATTTTTTTCCATCGGTCTGTCTCTCCATGCATATAATTCAAGAATTCAGCAACTATTTATTGGGTGCTTTTCCTATGCAAGGTGCCATTCTAAGCATGGAGGATTTTGTCTTGAACAAAGCAGAGGGAAATCCTTACTTTGGTGGAGCTTAGATTCTAGTGAGGAGACTCAGGAAAATAAAATAACATAAGTAAGTATATATTAGATAGTGATGAGTGATAAAGAGAACAATAAATCCTGGGCGCAAATCAAAGTTGCCATCCAGTACAAGTTAAGGGAGGCCGCCATGAGGATGTCTAGGAGAAAGAATTCTAGGCAGAGGAATAAAAATACAAAGGCCTGGAAAGTGGGAATTAGACAGGCATATTTGGGGTAAAGTCCAGAGGCCTGTTCAGTAAGAACTGAGGGGCAGATAGTAGGAGCTCAGCTCCAGTAGGCAAGGACAGCAGATCTTGAACCTCAGGCACCAGTGCCACACCCTCTTAGACACCCAGGCTCTCTAGTGGTTTTAAACATGTCAACAGTGAGGGCTTGGGAGGCTGAGGCAGGAGGATCCCAAATTCAAAGCCAGCCTCAGCAACTTAGCAAGGCCCTAAGCAACTTAGCCAGACCCTGTCTCTAAATAAATAAATAAAAAGGGCTGGAGATAAGGCTCAGTGGTTAAGGTCCCTGGATTCAATCCCCAGGACAACAACAACAACAACAAAAACAAACAAAACAGACGATCAAGCTTGTTCCTTGTTTTAGTTTGGGTTTCCTGTGAAGCCCAGTTGGAGACAAAGGCTTTCACGCAGGTCGCTTATTTGGGACTTGCTCCCAGGTATGGGAGTGAGGAACAGGTGGACAGACAGAGGGAGAACCTATACCAGGATGCAACGTGGAGTCAGCTGTCATCCCGAAGCCACTGGTGCTCAACCCTGCCGCACCTTCAGGGGAGCCTTTTGAAATGGTTTTCAGAACTGTCTGCCTTGGGGACAAATGGGGGAAGGCTTGGGCTGGGGCTGGGGCTCAGCAGTAGAACACTCACCTAGCACTTGTGAGGCTCTGGGTTTGATCCTCAGCACCACATAAAAATACATAAAAAACATAGAGGTATTGTGTCCATCTACAACTAAAAAAGTATTTTTAAAAGGGTGGGGGAGGCTTTATCTATCGGTTCCCTTTCCCCATCAATCAAGATGGCACAGGGGGTGTTAACGCCCCCCCCCTTCTTCAGTTGTGTACACATGCGTTAAGGGGTTTCTGTGGGCACGCTGCAATGCAGCTGCAGGAATAGAGCAGGATCCGTTCAGGTTGCATCTGGGCAGAATTGGGCAATGTAGCTGCAGCTGGATTGAGAAGGGGGTAGAGGGACACACCCGTCCTTCTTGTTCTCTTTTGGTTTTCTTGGATCTTTTTATTTTATTTTATTTTATTAGTACCTAGGATTGACTCAGGGCTACTCAATCACTGAGCCACATCCCCAGCCCTATTTGTATTTTATTTACAGACAGGATCTCACTGAGTTGCTTAGCTCCTCGCTTTTGCTTAGCCTTGTTTTGAACTCTCGATCTTCCTGCCTCAGCCACCGCACCGGGCTACATGTCTTTTTTTAATCATATGACCTTTAGAGTCACTTTATTTTAGCTTAGGGAAAAAAAAATAGTGGCATTTTGTTGGAATTGCATTAATTGTACCAATCAAGTGAGGGAGATTGTCTTGATGATTCTAAATCATTCTTTTCAGAAATATATGCCCTTCCATTGTTCAAGTCCTCCTATAAATCTCAAAATTTTCCTCTTAAAGGTATTCGTGGGCATTTTATTTATTTATTAATGTTGTTACTTTCCTTCCATTGTATGCAGAAACTAGGTGTTGTTTGTTTATGAAATCTACTGATTATTATGTATTAATTTATACTTTTCTACTTTAATGTATTTTTTATTAGTTTGGAATAGGATTTTCCTATGTTCTTTGGGTCTTCTCAATATGTAACTATAATATCTGAAACTCTGAAGGCAGTGAAGCACAGCGGTTAGGAACATAAACCCTCAATTTGGATCTTGGTTCCGATCATTACTACGTATGTGACTTTGGGCTAGTTACCTACTTCTCAGAGTCTCCGTTTCCTCATCTGGAAATTGACAATGTTAGAAGAGCCTTTTCCATCAGATTATTGTGAGGATTAGTTAACTTGATATGTGAAAACAGGACTGTGCTCCCTAGCTGTTGATTAATTTCCGAATTTTGTTTCTTTTCTTTTGGTAGTGGGGATTGAATCCAGGGTTGCTCTACTATTGAGTTACGTCCCAAGCCCTTTTTTTAAATTTTATTTTGAGACAGGGTCTTTCCAGGATGGCCTCAAGCTTGCAATCCTCCTGCCACCATGCCCAGTTCTCTTTCTTCTTGCAGTGCTGGGAATCAAACCTATGGCTCTCACATGTGAGGCAAGTGCTCTATTTTTTTTTTGGTACTGGAGATTGATCTCAGGGGCACTCGACCCCTGAGCCACATCTCCAGCCCTATTTTGTGTTTTATGTAGAGACAGGGTCTCACTGAGTTGCTTAGTGCCTCGCTGTTGCTGAGACTGGCTTTGAACTCGCGATTCTCCTGTCTCAGCCTCCCTAAGTGCTGGGATTACAGGCTTGCGCCACTGTGCCCGGCTGGCAAGTGCTCTATCACTGAGTTACACTCTCAGCCCTCTCTCATTTTTGTTTGTCTGAAAATGTCTTCTTTTTCCTAATTCCAGTTTTTGCAGGATATCATACTGGCTATGGCAATGCATGGTTGTTTTGGTTGGAAATCTGTGGTTGTTTTCTTACAACACATTGAAGATATCATCCCATTCTCTTCTGGCTTCTATTGATGCTATTAAGAATCAGCTGTCAGTTTCTTTTTTTTTTTTTTAATATTTTTTTAGTTGGAGATGGACACAATTTCTTTATTTCTTTTTATGTGGTGCTGAGGATCGAACCCAGGGTCTCACGCATGCGAGTCAAGCGCTCTACCACTGAGCTACAATCCCGGTCCAGCTGTCAGTTTCTTTAATGGTGATTTTTTTCTCTGAATGTTTTAAATTTTTCTTTATCTTCAGTATATCTAATACAATATTATATAATGTATTTAGGCACAGATTTCATTTTTAAAAAATCTTGTTTGTTATTATTTATTTGGTTTCTTTATTCTGTAGATTAATATCTTTTGTTGGTTCCAAAAAAAAGTTATCAGCTACTTAGTTACTTATCTTTTCAAGTATTGCTATTTCCCTGCTCTCTTCCTTTAAATCTTCCAGTCTTACGTAACTTAGGATCTCTTCTATATTTCCCAACCTTTTGTCTCTCTGTGCCTCATTCTGGACATTGTCCTCTGATTTGTCTTCTGGTTCACTTATTCTTGGTCTGTTGTGTCTGCTGCTGACTAAGCCCATTTGGTTTTAAATTTGAGTTATTATAATTTTCCAGTTCTAGGATTTCTCTTTGGTTCTTTTTCTAATCTGCTATGCTATGTTTGTAGTTTCCAGTTCCCTGGATATTTTCAAACTTGCATTCTGTTGCTTTGAACATAATAAGCATACTTGTTTGAGAGTCAGTTTGCCCTCATTCCATTAACTGGAGTCTTTTCTGTTTCTATTAACTATTTTGTTGTTGTGGTTGAGTTGGGTTTTTTGTTTGTTTGTTTTTGTTTTTTACAGTGCCAGGGATAGAACCCAGGGCCTCACAAATGCTAGATGATGCTCTCCCACTGAGCTGTACCCTATCCCTGCTAACTTATTTCTTCTCATTGGTACTAATACTGTCTTGTTCCCCTTGTGCCTGTTGAGCTGTAACTTTTGCCATCTGTTGTTTCTAAAAATTAATCTTTGGTCCAATATGTGATTTTCCTCCAAAGATGATTTTCTTTGGCTTTTTCTGGTATTCTGGATCTCCTAATACCAAATTCAAAGCTTGATTTTTTGGGGGGGGAGCAGGTACTTGGGATTGAACTTGGATACTTGACCACTGAGCCACATCCCCAGCCCTATTTTGTGTTTTATGTAGAGACAGGGTCTCACTGAGTTGCTTAATGCCTCGCCATTGCTGAGGCTGGCTTTGAACTTGTGATTCTCCTGTCTCAGCCTCCCTAAGTGCTGGGATTACAAGCATGCTTTAAAAAAATGTCTCTAGCCAAGTGTGATGGTACATACCTGTAATCCAGTTCAAAAAGGAGGATTGCAAATTCAAGGCCAGCCTCAACAACTCAGCAAGACCTTATCTCAAAATAAAAAATAAAAAGCACTGGGGATGTTTTCATTGTGTATATTTTTTGTTTGTTTGTTTGTTTTTTGGTGGTGCTGGGGATTGAACCCAGGGCCTTGTGCATGTGAAGCAAACACTCTACCAACTGAACTATATTCCCAGCCCTTGGTTGTGATTTTTGCAATGCCAGAGATAGAATCCAGGGCCTTAGAAATTGTTAAGCACCCCTAGGTTTAATTCCAGTACCAAAAAAAAGTTTCTATTATATTTTGTACAACTTTTAATTTTTCCTTCATAGAAAGGATTGTTCAAATTTACCTAGTTGGACTGAAGGTATAGCTCAGTGTTAGAGTACTTGCTTAGCATGCCTAAGACCCTGGTCCCCAGGACTGGGAAAAACAAAAACAACAATCCTTTGTTCACTACAATCAGAAGAGGAAGTTCTGGGTTATGGTAGTAAGGTTTTGTATGATGAACCATCCTTGAATTCCTGGAGAAAAGCAACACATGGTCATGATGTATTAATTTGAATATGCTATGTTCTGTTTATTAATATTGTTTATACTTTTGCATTACTATTAATGTGATAGATCTATATAATATTTTAGTGAAGTTTTTAAAAATTTTTTTTGTAGATGAACACAATATCTTTATTTTATTTATTTATTTATACGTGGTGCTGAGAATCAAACCCAGTGTCTCATATATGCTAGGCAAGTGCTCTACAACTGAGCCACAATCCCAGCCACTTAGTGAAGTTTTTATTGAGTTTGGTATCAGTTCTATGCTCATGTTCTTGAAATATTTTGGAAATTTTCCCCTTTTTTGTGGACTATAATAATTTGAGCAGCCCTAGATTTATATTGTCTTGAAAGGTTTTATAGAATTACCCCGTGAAACCATCCAGTGCAGTGGTTTTTTTTTTTTTAATAATTTTTTTAGTTGTAGATGGATGCAATAGCTTTATTTTATTTATTTATTTGTATGTGGTGCTGAGGATCGAACCCAGTGACTCACGCATGCAAGGCAAGTGCTCTACCACTGAGCCACAGCCCCAGCCCCCAGTGCAGTGGTTTTAATTGTATTCGTTGAGACTCTTGCTGGGGGCTATGGTGGGGTGAAATAAAATAAATGACAGTATTTTATTCACACCAGTGCACACAGCTGTAGCCAGAGCAATTGTGTGGTTAAACAACAACAGCAACAAAACATTTAGTTAGAGTAAATTTCCAATGCCAGGAAATTTTAAAAATTAAATCCTTGGTTTTTGTTGTCCGAAGAGTAAAAAACCTTTAAAGCCTTTTCTTTTAATTATTTCATGTGCTAGCCTTTTTCAGAAACCAGAATCTGTACCCAAACCATTTCCCAAACATTTATTCTGCTTTAAAAATGAGTCTAAGTTGCTTCAGGTCATAATAACCCTTCCTCTGTTTCCACAGCTCATCTGTAAAATTTGACATTTGCTCATCAGAAAACAATTTCTGTTTGTAGGCTTCTTATCTGCGCTGTTCTCCCTCACAGGAAGAGGGTTTTATCTCTTTTGTTATTCCCATAAGCAGAATAAATGTGATTAGTAAGCATAACGATAAAAGAAAGATGGGAAGGCAGAGCATCAGATCTACACTCAAATTTTGCAAAATCAAAACAAACAAAATCCCCCTAACAGCAAAAGCCCCCAAATCCTTTACAAAAAGTGCCATGCATTAATGAGCTGCTTTCTTTTCTGCACAACCAAAGTGGTTTTTGTGAGGTAGTCTGGTTTCCTAAGAAGCATGGAATGTAAAGTGTAATTTGGGGCTTCAAAGTAAGAGAAGATAAGAGGATATCTGAATTGGAACTCCCTTTCCCCACAAGTCTGGGAGAGGTTTGGAGTTAAATACACCACCGAGATAAGTGGTTGAATTTCAGAAGCATATTATCAGTCCAACCAGCAAGCAACTCTACTATGTGTGAAATTAGCGACTAACTAAGGAAAGCTAGATTTCAAGTTGCTCAGAGCTGGGCTTACTGGTGTATGCCTGTAATCCCAGCAGTTTGGGAGGCTGAGACAAGAGCATCGCAAGTTCAAAGCCAGCCAAGGCAACTCAGCAAGAACCTGTCTCTAAATTTAAAAAAAGTGTCCCCTTCTTTTTGGTACCGAGGATTGAACTCAGGGACACTGAACCACTGAGCCACATCCTCAGCCCTATTTTGTATTTTATTTAGAGACAGGGTCTCACTGAGTTGTGTAGCACTTCGCTTTTGCTGAGGCTGATTTTGAACTTGTGATCCTCCTGCCTCAGCCTCGCAAGCCCTTGGGATTACAGGCGTGCGCCCCTGTGCCCGACAAAGAATTGTACTTCTTATCTCTGATTCTTAAGTGCCTTGCACAAAGTATATGATCAGTACACGAAAGGATGAACTAAAATAGCAATTTACATGAAAGTAAAAACTCTTTCATTAAGTATAGTTATTGTGTGTCTGTGTCAAGCACCGTGCTGAGTGCTGGTGACAGGAAAAAGGACAATCTTGGACCCAGGATTTGTGGTCCATGACATTGGATATGGATGTTCCAGAGGAGATCCCAGAAGGGACGGTGTGTAAGGGCCCACTCTGGAGAGGCTTCCTACCCTTTTTCGGTGGGCCCTGCAGAGCACAGAACAAAGGGAAGCGGTATGTTGAGAACTGGGAGTTCCAGCCAAAGACTCAGATGCCCAGCACGTCTAGTTGCCGCCCCGCGCCTTCCTTGCTGTGAGCAGCGATGCCCTGCTTGGATGTGAAAAGATGAAGAAACCAGGAGCGTCCGCCTTGGCAGCCTCTGACAGCTCGAGGCCCAACGTGTGCAGAGATTGTAATCTGCTTCCTTGCTGTTACCAGAGAAGGAAAACCGACATAGTAGCAGAAAGAACAGCAACCCGGCTCGAGCAGATGGTGGGGGTGTGGTTTCCGAAGGGATGGAGGCAAGAGCATCTAAATCAGGAGGTGGGGCGCCCTCTGCTGGAGATAAGGCCGTTCTGCATCCGCGGAGCGTGGGCGAAGCCCAGTTGGAGAGATTGCTGAGACCCAAACAATACCAGCCGTGCCTTGTTCCTCCGAAAGGCAGAGACCAAATCCCCAAGGGCCAACATATACCAACGTGGATCCAGGCCCTCCCATCTTCCCTACTCTCCAGGGGAATCAGGAAGTAATCAGCAATGGGTGACTTTTTAAAATTCCATGGCATTGAGTTGCCACTACCCATCTTGCTGGTCAAGTCACTACCTCCTTTGGTGCATCAATGCCTGTATGGACCCCACCCTGAAGAAAAGGTATACAAACTGGACTGGGGATATAGCTCAGTGGTAAAACACTTGCCTAACATATGTGGGTCCCATCCTCAGCACTGAAATAAAAAGATACAGGAATTATTATAAAATATCTGATCTCTCTTTTTGTTGTTTATTTTTGGTGCTGGAGCTTGAACCCAGGACTTCATGCATGCTAAGCACATGTTCCACTACTGAGCCATGCACCTGGATCCTGTCTTCCTCTTTTTCTGCAAATACAAGGACTTGGGATACTGTAATGATACAGATAGCATTGCTAGAAAGGTTTGTATCTAGTTTATTGGCATATTCCTTCACTCCCTTCCTGAACAGCATATCATTTGAGGAGTTTCTTAAAAGAAAGTCTTTAACGCCCCCAACTAATCTTTTCCAAAGAGCAATAATTATAAATTCCAAACAAAAACTTAAAGGCATGTGTGCCTCTCTCAGGCTTTTCATTTCGATAGATCTGCTAATTAAAAGCTATAATTTAACAAATAAAGGCCTAACCATCTTACTCCGAAATCAAACAAAAACCTACCACTAAAATGTTGGACTGGATAAAGATAATGAGTCCAGGCACAATTCAGACTCCTGCTGAGCCCAGCCTGGCCCCCTTCCAGCAACTGTCCTGCCGCCTTTGATTAGCTGCAATAGTTTTCCAAGCCATTTGGAGCAAACTCACTACAGGGAGGATAAGTGAGCAATTTATGAGGCTAAGTGTTTTTTTGGACCCTCTCCCACTGCTGATGGAGCAGGTTGGGATATTTATCCCTTCCTTGCCCTCATTCATTGTCACTTGGTCAATTTCATTTTCTCCCCATCCTTCTTTGGCCCCTGGGGGAGAATATTGTTTGTGAAGAAATAAGGAGTCAGGAATCATGAAAAGAAAACTGGCAATGAAACCAGGTAATGCCTGCTGCCTTCTACATCCTAAGTAGTTAATAAAATAATAAATGATGAAAGCAAGATTGCTTCCCACCTACCACACCCCCTCCCTTAGCTGGGAATTGGGCATCTGTGCCAGGCTAAAAATAGCCTGGTGTTCTGGAACCTCCTCCGCTGCCCAAGCTCACGCCAGTCTCCTGTGAGTGCCACCCAGCTGCTCTGCATCTGCACAAGTGCCCCTTCCGAATGGGAAGAGAGCCTCAAACATTGACCCTTTCTGAATTCCTCGGAAGGAGAGACAATTGGGACTCTCTGAAGAGCATCGGAGAGTGGCAAAGGGCTCCCCATGGAGCTGAGGCAGAAATAGTGAGCACTGGGTGAGACCCCAGCGAACACAAAGCTTAGACACGCCAGACCTGTGTGCAGGCTCAGGGAGGAAGGAGTCAGGTGTACTTAGGTCACATTTTCATCCTCAGGTCCTCAGCCTGAGTGGTTACATCCTGGGGTCACTAGTAACAGTCCAGTAACAGTCATCTTCATCATCATCATTGTCATCCTCTGTGGTACCATCTATTGAATGCTTACAATGTGCCTAGCACTTTGCTAAGTACTGAATGCCAATTCATTCCATTGATCCTCTCAACAACCATAAAGCAGTAATAGATTTTTTGTCTCTTTCATTTTCTCCCAGGCTGTTCCTGGATTCTCTTTCTTGACCAACTGTACTGCACAAGCCAGTTCTGAGTGCCTTCTCCATCCAGAGTCCACCCCTGAAGAAAGTGGTTACCTTTTGTGGGAAGGACAAGGTTGTCTTTTTAGTTATAGATGGACACAATACCTTTATTTTATTTATTTATTTTTATGTGGTGCTGAGGATTGAACCCAATGTCTCACATATGCTAGGCAAGTGTTCTATCACTGAGCTACAACCCCAGGCCAGGATGAGGTTCTTGATTCACCTTGTGTCATGTGACTAAACTGCCCTTCTGATGCCAAAGTATTGGTCCTGGGATTGGGCCTTGCATTAGTCAGTTTTTCATCACCATAATGAAACACCTGAGACCAGCTTACTTTATAAATAAAAGAGGTTTATTTAGATCCCAGCTTTGGAGGTTCAAGGACATGACACCTGCATCCACTCAGATCTGGTGAGGGTCCTCAAGACTGTGTCATATCATGGTGCATGGCAATGGTGGGAATATCTGCAGAGAACATTACCAGACAGGAAGCCAGGTTGCTGGATGGAGCCAGGCTCAGGCTCTTATAACAACCCCCTTCGGAGAACTACTAAAGGGCAGCATAAAGATCTCCTTAATCCTTCTGAGGGCACACCCTCAATAACTTGAAGACCTACCATTAAGCCCCACCTCTTAAAAGTCCCACGACCTCAACACTGGGGACCAAGAGCCCACATATGGATTCTTGAGAGACAAACCAAACCCCAAGTATAGCAGAGCCCAAGCCTGAAGTGGTTATGATTAGCTAGACATAAGAATCACAGGGATGGGCTTATAGCTCAGTGGTAGAGCACTTGCCTACCATGCGTGAGGCACTGGGTTCGATCCTTAGCACCACATAAAAATAAATTAGGGGCTGGGATTGTAGCTCAGCGGTAGAGCGCTTGCCTCACATGCGTGAAGCCCTGGGTTCGATCCTCAGCACCACATACAAAGCAATAGAATAAAGACATTGTGTCCATCTACAATAAAAAAATATTTAAAAAAAATTAAAAAATAAAAAAAATAAATAAATTAAAAAAATAAAGGTATTGTGCCCATCTACAGCTAAAAATATTTTTTAAAAAAAGAATGACAGGGATTTTCCCTATTCGATGAAGACAACATCTCCGATCAAATCTTTTCTGGAGGTGTTCATACACGATGTACACTGGGACAACAGACAGCTACTTCCACTGAGATGACTTAAGGACAAATGACAACCACAATAACTGTGTGTACCTAGATGTGTGTTTGCTGAGTATGAGGTGCTCTACTGAACACTTTTTTTTTTTTTTTTTTTTGGTACCAGGGATTGAACTCAGGGGCACTCGACCACTGAGCCACATCCCCAGCCCTATTTTGTGTTTTATGTAGAGACAGGGTCTCACTGAGTTGCTTAGTGCCTTGCCGTTGCTGAGGCTGGCTTTGAACTCGCGATTCTCCTGTCTCAGCCTCCCAAAGTGCAGGGATTACAGACGTGCGCCACCACGCCTGGCTTCTACTGAACACTTTTCATGTGTTTTCTTATTAAATTTCTCAACAGTCTTACAACATATGCACTATTAGCATCTTCTACTTTAATCAAGCAAATCTATCAACTTTCCATGGGTCACACAGCCACAGCAGAAAGGGGATTCAAACACAGGCACTGGGACTCAATTCCCAGTGTCCTCAGCCTCTTCCACAATGATCTGACCCAGGCTTTCTGAACTGGACTCCAAAGGTGAGGCTATTAATTGATTGTAGCATCCCTGTGACCTTTTCTTAGGGATATTTGCATTCAAATGAGGCAGAGTTCAAGTTCAAACCATTCTCTTCCTGAGAAGAGACTCTAGAAGGACAAACTCCACCTCCCCAATGCCACATGCAAAGCCTTTTTTGGGGGGGTACCGGGGATTGAACTCAGGGGTGCTTAATCACTGAGCCCTATTTTGTATTTTATTTAGACACAGAGTCTCACTGAGTTGCTTAATACCTGGCTATTGCTGAAGCTGGCTTTGAATTGGAGATCCTCCTGCTTCAGCCTCCCAAAGTGCTGGGGTTACAGGTGTGTGCCACCACACTTGGCTCTTCAGCAGTTTTGATATCTTTAGTAATATCCATTTGCCTTGATCTCATGCGCTTGAGGAAAAGTTTTCTGATTCTTTGTAGGGACTCATTTTGATGTGCATGCCTGGAATAGTCATTGCTTTTGACATTTTGGTAGCACTTCTTCCATGTCACAGCCATGAAGCAGAGCAGGGATGTTTGTGGCAGAGGCAAAGAAAGGCTGACAAAGACTGTTTCCAATTAAAAGAGACAAAGATGCACAGCAAGCAAATTCAAAGCATGATCCCATACAGGATGCTGGACCAGAGGAGAAAAATATAGACCTATTGAGGACATTATTGGAGCAACTGACAAAATTTGAATATGAACCATAAATTATTGTATTATTTTTACAGCTTATACAGATTATGTAAAAGAGTGTCTTTGTTCTTAGGAAATACACACTGAAATCTTTAGGGAGAAAGGAGCATGCTGTCTATAATTTTTGAAATGTTCAAGAAAAAATATTATATAAAAAGAACAAAAAATGATAATGTAAGCTGGGCGTGGTGGCACATGCCTGTAATTCCAGCAGGCGAGAGACAGGAGAGGCCGGGACAGGAGAATCGTGAGTTCAAATCCAGACTCAGCACCAGTGAGGCACTAAGCAACTCGGTGACATCCTGTCTCTAAATAAAACACAAAATAGGGCTGGGGATGTGGCTCAGTGGTCAAGTGCCCCTGAGTTCAAGATAATGTAGCTGGGCATGGTGATTCACACTCATAATCCCAAGTACTTGGGAGGCTGAGGCAGGCCAGCAAATTTGAGGCCGGCCTGGGCAACTTAGAGAGACCCTGTCTCTAAAAAGGGTTGGGATGTGTTTCAGTGATAGAGCACTTGCTTAGCCATTTTTTAGGTCCTGGTTCAATCCCCAGTATTGTTGTTTTATGTCGTGCCTTCTGTGGGTTTGCCGATGAGTTGGTGCCCCAGGGGATGAAAAGGGGTCCTCAGGAAGGACCAAATGGGGTCCCGCGGGATGAGTTATGGGGTGGTCAGTCACAGAGTCACTTCACCCATACTCTGGGGGCTGGTAAGACTGCTCTGTCGGAGTGAGATGCAGAACCCATTTATTCCAGAAAGTACAACAGCTTATGTACGGTCTTCGGACCAATCATGGCCCTGAGGTTACAACCAATGGGGTACTGCTCTGTCAGGGGCACAGTCCATCAGCATAGAATGGGGAAAAAGGGAGGGGAGGGGTTGAAGGTATGGGGAGTGCTCCTACACAGTATGAGGGGAAAGAAAAAGACAATGCAAATGGAACAAAATGTGCTTAAAATTGGTGAATCCGGGTAAGGATTATGGGAGGCCCGTGTGTCTGGGTTTGAATGTTGCCTCGCCTGAGCGCTAGGTAGCTCTAAACTCAAGCTCTCCAGGGCTTAAGTGTTTGGCTCATGGCAAAAACCTAATATCTCCTATTTTTATTACTGTCCCTCAGTACTTGGGAAAAAGAGTTATAAGTAGAATTATTTCTTCTAGGCACACAGCTGGGAATGCAGGACAAAGGGGGCTTCTCCCACCCTGCCACACAGGAAAGGCTTGGTTTTGTCCCACATCTTGTATACATGTGGTAATAGGCTTTATGCATTTTTCTGTGACTTGCCTATTTCATCCCAACAATCTCTTGGAGATCTTTCTATAATAATGCCAATAATACTTCACAGTTACTGATATTTACCATGTGCCTTTCATGCTTCTCAGTGCTTAAATGCACCCTTTAATCCTCATAACAATCCCATGAGACAGATTTTCTGGTACTCATCATTTTATGGATAAAGATACTGAAGCTCAGAGAGGTTAGGTGAGTTGCCCAAGGCCAGAGCATCAGAATTTGAACTCACTGGTTTCCAAAAGCTTATAACCTTAATATTTTCCATTTAAGTACTTCAAGATCCACTTCATTGACAGAAAGTAGAGGGGGGCACAAAGGAGGCTATTGCAGTATTTCACACAATGATGCTATCAAAGCTCATTTAATCATTTCCCAATTGATGGACATATAGGTTATTTCCAGTGTTTGCTATTTAAAACCATGCTGCAGAAGCGCATGTGTGAGGACCAGTTGCGTCCAGGCTGGTGGTGGGGCAACCCGCTGAAACCTTGGCGTGGCGATGGGTTGGAATGCTGCCTCGCCAATGTGGCAGCCATGGGGCCCTCGGCGCAGGGCCAGAATGGCCCAAGAGCGATGGTCCCTGGTTCCCCGTGAGCAGTGGCCGGTCGCGCTACATGCTCCAGATGCTGGAGCTGTTCTGGGGTCACAGCAAGTTCCCAGCGCACAGTGCCAAGGTGCACTCGGTGGCCTGGAGCCGCGAGCGGCTTCGCTTAGCCTCTGAATTCCTTGACAAGATGGCTGGTGTCTTTTTTCTGAAGAAGGCCCAGTTGATCAAAGAAAAAAAACTATCAGGGACATGGGGATAGCATGGACCAGCTTTGTTGGCATCCGGCTAATCCTGGGTCTCTCTTTTTTTTTTTTTTTTAATAATTTTTTAGTTGTTGATGGACACAATGTCTTTATTTTATTGCTTTGTATGTGGTGCTGAGGATTGAACCCAGGGCCTCACGCATGCGAGGCAAGCGCTCTACCGCTGAGCCACAATCTCAGCCCAAATCCTGGGTCTCTTTGTCACTGCATCTGGCGATAAAACCATTCACATCCGGGATGTGAGGACTGCAGAATGCATTGCCACTATCAACACTAAAGGGGAGAACTTTACTATCTGCTGGAGTCCCGATTAGCAGACCATTGCTGTACACAACAAGATAATGTGGTGACCTTTACTGATGCCAAGACACACGGTTCCAAAGCAGAGGAGCAGTTCAAGTTTGAGGTCAACAAAATCTCCTGGAACAATGACAATAACATGTTTTTCTTGACAAATAGCAATGGTTGTATCAACATCCTCAGCTACCCAGAACTGAAGCCTGTGCAATACATCAACACCCATCCTTCCCATTGTATCTATATCAAGTCTGATCCTATACAAGTCCTTTGCTACAGGAAGTGCAGATGCTTTGGTTAGCCTCTGGGATGTGAATGAGTTAATATGTGTGCAGGTGCTTTTCCAGGCTGGATTGACCTGTGCGGACTCTCAGTTTTAGCCATGATAGGAAAATGCTGGTATCACCATCGGAGGATATTTTTTTGGGGGGTGGGTGGGTACCGGGGATTGAACTCAGGGGTACTCGACCACTGAGCCACATCCCCAGCCCTATTTTGTGTTTTATGTAGAGACAGGGTCTCACTGAGTTGCTTAGCACCTCGCCATTGCTGAGGCTGGCTTTGAACTCGCGATTCTCCTGTCTCAGCCTCCCTAAGTGCTGGGATTACAGGCCTGAGCCACCACACCCGGCTCGGAGGATCATTTGATTGACATGGTTGAAGTAGAGACAAACTATAGAAAGTGCAGTGTAAGCCCCTAACCTTCACTGTGGCTTAGCACCCCAAAAGACCTCTGCTGGCATTTGCCTGTGATAGCAAATAGGACAGTACCTGGGAAGCTGGGACTGTAAGGCTGTTTGGGCTTTCTAATGATTCCTGAGAGGAGGACCTGATGTAAGGAGAAGTCCTGCAGAAACATTCTGTAGTTGGGTCTATTCTTTTTTTTTTTTTAATTTTTTTTTGGTTGTTGATGGATCTTTGTTGTATTCATTTATTATTTATATGTGGTGCTGAGGATCGAACCCAGGGCCTCACGCATGCTAGGCAAGCGCTCTACCGCTGAGCTACAGCCCCAGCCCCAGTTGGGTCTATTCTCTTGGACTTGGTGGACACACTAAATATTTGTAAATTGGTAAGAATTATAAAAGTCTTTTGTGAGGCTGCCCATTCCAATTCCCTTCCCATTTTTTGTGTTAGCTGTTTCCATTCCCCCCCCCCCCCAGTACCAGTTAGCTAAGCAGGACTTTGCGCTATGGGACCTCCTGCCTTCCCTGATTTTAGATATGTGGTAGACTTTGTTGAGCTTAATCCTGCTTGAATAATACCTAGTTTGGAGAGAGGGTGGGATGAGGATGGAGGCTTTTTAATGACTAAGAGCATTGATTAACTGAATAATTGAGAATTGAGCATTTAACAAAACTGACTTTTTATTACGGGGTTTGGGGACTTACATAGATATGGTATTAGTATTACAGGGAGATATTGCAATTTGTAGTTTTTTAATCTGAGAGAGAGAGAGTTTGAATGGCATAATTCTGTTTAATATCCTAACCAAAGAACCTGAAATACAGGAACACAGCATTCAGTGCATGGGCTACAGCAATCCACAGGAGTCCTGGGTTGTCTCTGTGAATGTGCATGTATGCCTGGCTTCAGTACACAGACAGGATTTGTAGACAAATTATGACAAACACTGAGAAAAGTCATAAAATATAAATAAGAAAGACAAAATCAAGATAAGTCAAATGTAAATTAGAACAGAAAGTTATGACTGGGGAAATTTAAGAGAAATATGTAAATATTTTTAAAAAGGAAAACATGCCAGTTGTGGTGGCTCATATCTGTAATCCCAGCGACTCGTGAGGCTGGGGCAGGAGGATTGCGAGTTCAAAGCCAGCCTCAGCAAAAGTGAGGTGCTAAGCAACTCAGTGAGACCCTGTCTCTAAATAAAATACAGAATAGGGCTGGAGATGTGGCTCAGTGGTTGGGTGACCCTGAGATCAATCCCTGGTACAAGGAAGGAAGGAAAAAAGAGAGGGAGGGAAGGAGGGAGGAAGGGAAGGAAGGAAGGAAGGAAGAAAGGAAGGAAGGAAGGAAGGAAGAGAAAAACATGCTGGCACCTCATGGAAAGCAAAACTTCTTTCTTCTAGGAGAAATGGCTCATGTAGTTGTTACCTATGAATGATATTTTGATTTTTCATTTTTCATTCTTAATCTTTTTAACATTAAAAATAAAATAGAAATGTGAAAAAAATAATGCAAAATACACCATTGAACAAGCCTTTGATAACATTACTATGTCTAAAATCAAAGACAAGGGAAAAGAAATTAAATATATTAGAACAATTTGAGCAACCAAATAAGTAATATTGGATTATAACCCAAAGTTATATTAAAAATTTGGGGGGAGTGCTGGGATTTTAACCCAAAGATGTTTTACCACTGAGTTACATCCCCAGCACCCGCCCCTTTTGGCGGTGGTTTTTGTTTGTTTGTTTGTTATTGAGATAGGGTCTTGCTGAGTTGTATAGCACCTTCCTTTTGCTGAGGCTGTCTTTGAACTTCTGATCCTCCTGCCTCAGCCTCCCAAGTTTATGGGATTACGTGTGTGTGCTACCATACTCAGCTATATTAAATTTATATTAAATATCCATGAGTCCATAATGACATATACAGATAATTGAATAAATAAATAAATGAAGAGATAAATCTCTAATACAGAAGAATTTCAAATTTTTGCAGATGCTCTGTGGTCAAAGCAGGGAATGTAACTTTCTACTCCTTCAGTATGGGCTGTCCTTAGTTACTTCTTTCCAAAGTGTACAGTATGAGAAGGAGAAGGAGAAAGAGTAACTTTATAGTGGAGAAAAGTGACAAACACAGCCCCAGTTCAAGGTCATCACCAACACTGATAAGCCATGCTGACAGTGTGTACCCTTCACATGTGGGATTAAAATGGCACTTTACCTGTGTGGCTTTCCTCCCCCAAAGCCATAACCCCAGTTGTGTTAGTCAGCTTTCTGTCACTGTAACAAATACCTGAGCTAATCAAATTATAAAGACAAAAGGGTTATTTTGGCTCAAGTTTTGGAAATTTCAGTCTAGAGTCGGTTGGGCCTGTTGCTTTGGGGCCTGTAGTGAGGCAGTCCATCATGGCAGGAACATGTGGCAGAGCAAAGCTAGGATCAGGATGCAAACGAGAGAGGAAGGCAGTGGGGCCCCACGATCACCTTCTAGAGCATACCCCCAGTGACCTAAGACCTCACATCTTAAAGGTTTGACCCCTCCTAACAGCACCAAGATGGGGACCAAGCCTTTAACACATGAGCTCTCATAGGATCCAAATTATAGCACCAGAGTAATCATGAAAAAAATCAGAAAAATGCCAGCATTCTTCAAAACTGTCAAGGTCACCAAAAACAAGTAGTCTGAAATACTGTCATAGTCAAGAGGAGCTAAGGAGACGTGATGACTAAATGCAATGTGTTGATGGTATCCTGGAAAGGAAATGGAGCATCTGAGTGAAGAAATTTCAACTATTGATTTAAGTTAATACTGCTGTGTTCACTTTGGTTTCTTAATTGTAACAAACATACATGTAATGTAATACATTAAAGATAAGGGAAAATGGGTGTGGGGTATATGGGAATTCTGTGTAAATCTAAAATCATTTTCAGAAATAAAGTCTAATTTTAAAAGTCTATATATATATATATATATATATATATATTTTTGCACTGGAGATTGAACTCAGGGGCACTCGACCACTGAGCCACACCCCCAGCCCTATTTTGTGTTTTATGTAGAGACAGGGTCTCACTGAGTTGCTGAGCACCTCGCCGTTGCTGAGGCTGGCTTTGAACTCGCGATTCTCCTGTCTCAGCCTCCCTAAGTGCTAGGATTACAGGAGTTATATATTTGTTTTTTAGCCTTTAAAATATCTTTGTATATTTTAAAATTTCTCTATATTTATATACTATGTTAGAATAATAAAGATATATGTGTGTGTGTATATGTTTGTGTGTATGTATGTATATGTGTGTGTGTGTTTACTGTGTTTGTGTGTATGTATGTATATGTGTGTGTGTAATTTACTGGAAAGGGAAAGTAATAGTGGGTCAAAATCTGGCATGCCTGTATTCCC
Organism: Geosciurus inauris; assembly: GCA_004024805.1. Classification (NCBI taxonomy): domain Eukaryota; kingdom Metazoa; phylum Chordata; class Mammalia; order Rodentia; family Sciuridae; genus Geosciurus; species Geosciurus inauris. The sequence continues at coordinate 54,174 of PVHX01007894.1, forward strand.
AGTGGCTGGAGAGGCTGAGGCAGGAGGATCTCGAGTTCAAAAGCAGCCTTAGCAATTTAGGGAGGCTCTAAGCAATTTAGCAAGATCCTGTCTCAAAATAAAATATAAGGGGCTGGAGTTGTAGCTCAGTGGTAGAGCACTTGCCTAGCATGTGTGAGGCACTGGGTTCAATCCTCAGCACCACATAAAAATAAATAAATAAAATAAAGGTATTGTGTCCATCTACAACTAAAAAAATTAAAAAATAAAATACAATATAAGAAAGGGTTGGGGATGTGGCTCAGTGGTTAAGCTCCCCTGGGTTCAATTCCTGGTACAAAAAAAAAAAAAAAAAATCTGGCTTCTGTAAGGGATGAGAGTGGAGGAGCTCAGCAGCATCTGCCAGCTTCAGAGGGCAAGAGGAAAGGAAGTGCAAGTGGGTGCAGACAATTTGTGGACCCAGGCAGGAAGCTGAGGATTCACACCTGAGACCTCAATTTTTCCTTTATGACAAGAAGTGAGGGTGGGGCTATGCTGGGAGATGAGTAAGCAGAGGGAAGAAGCATGGTTGCAAAAGTGATGAAGACTTGTAAAGTCCCTGAGGCGAGTGAGGGACAACAATGACCAGGGGCAGAAAAAGAGCAATCTACTTCCCCTTCATAGATGAGAATACAACTTCCATGTTTGCAGCTGGCAGCCCCAGAGATTCCCCAGCCCAGGTCCGTAGTCGGACTACTTGGAGTTCCACGTCCTGGTCAGCAGAGGGCGCAGAAACACCATCAAAATTTTCTTTTGCTGTTCCACACCCCAAAGTTTTCAGAGTTCCAAAGCTTTTAATTCTAGGAGTCAAAAGTTTTCTGAGTTAGCTATACTTAAAGGATGAGAGTCTGGGGAAGTAGCTTAGTGGTAGAGAGCTTGCCTAGCATGCATGAAATGCTAGTTGAATCTCCGGCACTGCAAAGAGAGAGAGAGAAACTCTATGACATTGCCCAAAAGAACAACTTTGAAGAGAAATAATTAACTTATGCTTCTGAAAGCTAATTTATTTTACTTTCCTCCCCCATAAGACCCTCCAAAGAAGATCTGGTAAGGGAGAGGACATGACTGCCCACAGGAAGGTGTGGTTGTGGGGTGCTGTTCTAAGTGTTCTGTCTCTGAATCCTCAACGACCAACTCTGGCAGGGTCAGTGACATCACCTCTATTTTACAGACCATTTGACAGACCCACAGATTGGTTCAGGAAGTTACTGGAAGGGGTCATCTTGACTCCAAGCACCTCCTCTGTGAGGAAAAGACCCTGTGTCATTAAATTTGGGCGACCACAAACTCTCTATTCCCGAATCTGAAGTCAGGAGGTGAAGAAGCTGCCTGGGCTTTGTTCAAATTCAGCGTTCCCAAATCTACCACACAGCCTGAGCTGAAGAGAAGACAGAATGGAGAGCGAGCCCTGATATACAGGTGCCAGCTTGGTGGGCCGTGGGTCTGGGTATGTGAGAGGGGTGGACAATGGAGGGTGGCAGGTTGGGAATGCAGGTGCTTCCTGGGCTTTTGGTTGGACCAACTAGATAAGTGATGGTTTGGTTCTTTTGTTCATCTTATTTGCCATGTGGAGCCAGGAAGAGGAGTTTTGAATTTGGGTTCAGGTATCTGCACAACAGTCATCTGGAAATTAGAAACATGGGTCTGAAAGATAGGAGGGAGAATACAGCTGGTAATAGAGATCTGATATTTTAGGGCTGGGGGGCTCAGGAACAGAGGGCTTGCCTGGCATGTGGGAAGCCTTGGGTTTGATCCTCAGCCAACCACCTGCCCACCACCACCAAACAAAGATCTGATATTTCAGGGGTCCGTGGAAGAAAAGGAGTGGGGGAGAGAGGAGAGGAGAGAAGGAGAAAGAGGAGGTGAAGGGGAGGAGAAAAAGAGGAAGGAAAAGGAAAAAGAAGAAAGGAGAAAGAGAGAGAAAAAGGGAGAATGAGGGAGGAAGATGAAGGAGGAGAAGAAACAAGAGACCCAAAGGGGAGGTTCATGTCTAGTAGGAAACACAGTTTCTAGAAGAAGTGGTGAGCAGATCTCGCACTTATGGGTAAAGCAAGAAAGACAGAAACTGCAGATGACATCAGCCATCAGGAGGTCACTGATGAGCAGGGTTCCAGCAGAGTGGACAGGGGCTAATCCAGATTATTATGGATGAATAAATATACCGGGGTGAGGTGAGGCAATGAGGGGAATTCTGGGTGCAGCAGAGTCCAGGTTACTGGTTCGATACTGGTTACTTGAGCACTAATGGTGGTTAGTGCTCCAAATACTGCTGTGAGCGATCCCTCTGATCCAGCTACAGACATGTGGCTTTGCCTACTGAGGGAGAGTCAGTTTCCCCTAGGCTGGCCTTGCCACTTGGCTTTGACCAAGAAAGTTGGCAGAAATGCTGCTCCCAGTCCTTAAAAGAACACTGGCAACTTCCTCTTCTTCCCACCTCTTGGAATCCAGCAGCCATGCTGTAAAGAAGTCCAGGTTGTCCTGCTGGAGCAACTGACTGAGAGGAGAGGCTACACAGGAATGGAGGTCATGTGGCAAGAGAGGCTTCCTTGGGCACTCTAGCTTCAGAAGAGTTTCCAGATGAAGCCTGGTGCGGTGGTGCAAGCCTGTAATCCTAGCACTTAGGGAGGCTGAGACAGGAGAATCGCGAGTTCAAAGCCAGCCTCAGAAAAGGCAAGGTGCTAAGCAACTCAGTGAGACCCTGTCTCTGCATAAAACACAAAATAGGGCTGGGGATGTGGCTCAGTGGTCGAGTGCCCCTGAGTTCAATCCCCAGTACCAAAAAAAAAAAAAAAAAGGTATTTTAAATCACTAAGTGGGATAATTTGTCATATGTGAATGGGGTGAGAGGAAGGAGGTGGGGAGAGATGCTGATTCCTGGCAAAGGGGGCATAACTGATGGAGTGAGTTTGTCCAGGAGGCTGAAGGACTGGCCTGGGCGGAGGGAGAGACACTTTTCCCTATGACACAAAAGCAAAGGATAAGCCAGGTGTGGTGGCACACTCATGTAATCCCAGTGACTCAGGAGGCTGAGGCCAGAGGATTGCAAGTTTGAGGCTAGCCTCAGCAACTTAGCAAGACCTTGTCTCAAAATAAAAAATAAAAAAGGCTGGCCGGGCGCGGTGGCTCAAGCCTGTAATCCCAGCACTTAGGGAGGCTGAGACAGGAGAATCGCGAGTTCAAAGCCAGCCTCAGCAATGGCGAGGCGCTAAGCAACTCAGTGAGCAACTCAGTGAGACCCTGTCTCTACATTAAACAAAAAATAGGGCTGGGGATGTGGCTCAGTGGTCGAGTACCCCTGAGTTCAATCCCCAGTACCAAAAAAAAAAAAAAAGGCTGGGGATGTAGCTCAGTGGCAAAGCTTCCCTGGTCCAGTCTCCAATATTAAAAAAAAAAAGGGAGGGGGGATTTTTCTTAGTTCAACTAACAGGTGCCATTCAGACCCCATGCAGTCAGTCCTATTTGGGTTGGCAGAGGGCAAACAAGCACCCTTCCAGGGAGAGAAGGACCATTCTGCTGGGATATTTCACTTTATCTACAGTGTTTCTTTTTCTCTTCAAGCATTTCAGAAATTAAAACTTACCATGATCTTAAAAATCCAAACACTAAACAAAACAACAACAAAAGACAGTGACATGTGAAGTGTTTACAAAGTGGGGAGAGGGACTAAAGCTGGGGACTCCCCTGCTCCCCACAAAAGATTTTTTCCCCCATACTGAGGATTGAACCCAGCGCTTGGCACATACAAAGCTCTAAATGACTTCTTTCCCTGTGGACAAAGTCTATAGATCCTTTGTCAGAGTGAAGTGCCAAGATTAGAGGGGGCTGTAGGTGAGCACTGGAAGGTTGAACCTGTGACGGGAAACCTCAAAACATGAATTCACCAAACACATAAAACACCTGGTGGGCTCAGCTCCTCTCCAGGATAAAAGGTACAGTGGTCAGAAGGACAGTGGGCAGTGGGAGGTTCTGATTCAAGTGCTGGCTGGACCTGTGATTAGGAATAAGTGACTTACACTTCTGGCAGGTGGTTGGATTAGATTAGTAATTCTTAGTCGTTTTTGGATTATGGATTTCCCCTGACAATTTGATATCAACCCATAGATTTAATAATTTAGATATATAATACATATTTTATGTATTTTTTTTCTACTGACTAGAATGTAAACTCAATGAGAGGATTTTGTGTGTGTATTTTGTTCACAGACTAAAACAGTTCCTAGCATATAGCAGATGTGCCATAAATAGTGATGAATGGATTGTGATTGTGATTTAGAAATCTGCCCTCACCTCCGCCACCTGAAGTTAGCCCAGGTTCAGAATCCTGAAATTAGCTGATCTCTTCCTGTCCCAACATTCTTGGGGTCTGTGAAATTCTACCCTGAGCCGGGCATGGTGGCTCACGCTTGTAATCCCAGCACTTTGGGAGGCTGAGACAGGAGAATCGCGAATTCAAAGCCAACCTCAGCAACGGCAAGGCACTAAGCAACTCAGTGAGACTCAGTGAGACCCTGTCTCTACATAAAACACAAAATAGGACTGGAGATGTGGCTCAGTGGTCGTGTGCCCCTGAGTTCAATCCTTGGTGCAAAAAAAAAAAAAAAAAAAAAGAAAAAAGAAAGAAAGAAATTCTACCCTGAATCTTTTTTTCTTTTGTTTCCTCCCCCTCCCCACCCAGTGCTAGGGACTGAACCTAGGGATGTTTTACCACTGAGCTCACTGAGCTACATCCCCACCCCTTTTTATTTTTGATCTGGAGACAGGGACTCACTAAATTGCTAAAGCCAGCCTGGAACTTTCAGTCCTCCTGCCTCACCCTTTCAAGTTGCTGAGATTACAAGAGTGTGCTATCACGCCAGTTATCTACCTTGAATCTTTCTGGTGTAGACCATATAGTTGACTCTAACCAAAACAAAGCTCTAGTCCTGTACCTTGGGGAAAAATATTTGCTGAACAGCTCCTGTGTCCAGGGTGCTAATAGTTACATTGAATGCATTCCATATTGTATCTTATTTAGCCTCACACCACCATATGAGGTTTTTATCATTCCAATTTTTCAATTTACATGTGTGGTGGTACACATGTAATCCCAGTGACTAAGAAGGCTGAGGCAGGAGGATTGCAAGTTCAAGTCCAGCCTAGGCAACTTAGCCAGACTCTGCCTCAAAATAAAAAATAAAAAGGAATGGGGATGTAGCTCAGTGGTAGAGCACCCCTGGGTTCAATTCTCAGTACAAAAACAAACAAAAAACTCAACAACAACTACAACAAATTTTTCAAATGAGGAACCTGAGGCTCAGAGAGATTAAGTAACTTGCCTAAGGTTACTCAGTTGTCAGAGATGGAGCTGGGATTTGAACCTATGTCTGTCTAACTCAAAATCTATTGAAAGGTCTTTTTCCATGTTCTTGTTGAGGGTCACCACTCATTCCTCCCAGCATGAGGTCTGAGGGTTGCTGGGCACTGCTGAATGGGGACACTCAACTTCCTCTCCTGAGCTGCCACATACCACAGTGGATAGGGTGAGGTGGCTATATCTGAGGACAGGCTTCACATCCCACCAGAGGAGGGGCAAATTCCCAGGAGGAGACCTGGTTACACCAGCCCTATTCACAGGCAGGCAGGACTCTGGGCCCACAGCCCTTTCCTCACTGGAGCACGGGTGAGTCTGTGCAGCAGTGAACCCAGTCGCGCTCCCTTCAGGCCTCTCCACGCTCAGTGCGGAGACCACTTCAGACACCTGTCCACCTCCTGGTTGTGTGACCTCCCAAGAGCTGCTTCACTTGCTGGGGGCTCTGTTTCCACATCTATGAAATGGGCAGAAAAAGAGCGAAGCGCGGAGACCTACACCTGGACGGCGGGGGAAGCTGGAAAACCGCGGCTCCCTGGTCCTCTCCTGACGCGCCCCACGCAGGTCCTGTCCCAGCCGGGGGCGCTTTCCCAGGCAGTGAAGCCAAAGGGGCGGAAATCGACCCGAAATAAGTCGCTGTGGACAGAACCATAGAACTGAAGCTCTCGAGTCAGGGGGACCCAGTCGCCGAGGACCCCCAACCCAGAGCCTGGCTCGGGAGGCTGGAGGGGGGTCCGCGAGCCCGCCTCGCGGCAGGATTTACGCGAGTGGAGACCGCGATCCTCCGTCCCGGGTGTGGCGACAGGGCCCGGCTCCGCGTCTTGGCTCGTAAATCTCCTTCACACAGAAGGCCATAAATCAGGGCCTGCCGGGGACCCCCCAGCTCCCACCCCAGACCGGACCCTTTGGGAAGGGCGGGGCGCAGGAAGCCCCCAGGACAGGGGGCGGGGCCGGTCCCATCCCGCCCCTCCCCACCCCTTGCGGCTGCTAATTACAGGCCCGCAGAGCCAGATTTACGGCGGGGCGGGCGCGTCTGGGAAGTCTGGAGGGGTGGGGGCCGGGACACCTCAGGGGCTCCTAAATTCTCAGGACCTCGTTGAACTGGAGATATGGATAGTAAACTGTCATGTGCTTCATATAAATTAAATAGAAACATAATAATAGCTAGCTTGGAGAGGCTGTGTGCCAAGCTGTGCGAAACACTTTATTAATTCATTCATCAAATATTTATTGAATATCTAATAGGTGCCAGGAGGAGTCTTGCATATATTATCTCCCGAAAGTCCCCAGCCCTTAAAGTTAGTCGTTATGGTTCCCATTCTGCAGATGAAGAAATGAAAGCAAGAAGCAACTAAATGACTTGTCTGAGGCCACTTGACTAGTAAGTAGTAGGTCCAGGATTCATACTCCTAACCATCTGTCGCTAAAAAGCTTATCTTGCCTCTTTGTTACCGCTTGCCTTACCGTCTTCCTGCTCCATCCTTCAACTGTGTGCCTTTGTGCAAATGCCTTAGCCTCTTTGAGCCTTAGTTCCCCTCATTGGCAAGAGAGTGCTCTGTCTACTTATCTCACAAGGAGTTTGGAGGATCAAATTTAAAGGAAGTTTATGAACACACTTATAAAGTTCAGTATGAAAGGGTATTAGTTAAGGTGATTTGGGGTGCTCTGATAGATAAATGCCCACCTCTCAGTGGCTTAAACATAAAAGTTTATTTCTTGCTCATATGTGATCAGTTTGGTGTTCCTGGCCATGTAGTTTTTCCTGGGCAGCTCTGCCCCAGGCATGATGAAGGGCACAGAATTCATCCCCTTGTGGCTCTTTTATTTCCAGCCTATGGCTGCCAGGGGTCCTGTGGCCAGTAGGAAGGGGAAGGAACATGGAGGCTGCTTATGGGAGGTTATTATAGGCAGGCCTGGAAAGTGCACATAATTTCTGCTACAATCACCAGAAACTCAGTCCACTGCAGGAAAGGCTAGGAAATGGTGTGACTGCTGCACAACAGATAACCCTCAAACCTTTTAGTTGAAAACAGCAATAAACATTTATTAGTTTATAGTCAAGATTTTAGGGAGGGGGGCTGGAGTTGTAGCTTAGTGGTAGAGCGCTTGCTTTGCATGTGTGAAGCATTGGGTTTGATCCTCAGGACCACATAAAAATAAATAAAATTGTGTCCATCTACAACTAAAAATATATATATTAAAAAAAAAGATTTTAGGGAGGGGCCTGGGTTATTGTCTTCTCATGGGTCATTGTCTTCTCCTTTTGTGCATGATAGACATGTGAACTCCTGCAGCCTTTTTGTCACCATGAGGGAACATAAACACTATGAGGGAGCACGCTTGTAATCCCAGCACTTTGGGAGGCTGAGACAGGAGAATTACAAGTTCAAAGCCAGCCTCAGCAACAGCGAGGTGCTAAGCTAGCGAGGTGCTAAGCAACTCAGTGAGACCCTGTTTCTACATAAAACACAAAATATGGCTGGGGATGTGGCTCAGTGGTCAAGTACCCCTGAGTTCAATCCCCAGTACCAAAAAAAAGAAAGAAAGAAAAAGAAAAAAACACCATGTGGGAAGAGATATGAAAAAATTTATATGAGCTGAGGATGTGGCTCAGTGGTAGAGTGCTTGCTTGCCTAGCACACACAAAGCCCTGGAACTGAAAAAACAAACAAAAAGGAATAGTCATTGAACTAAACAAAGGAATTTAAAAATTTCCACAAGTTTTATTCATTTATTTATTTACTTATTTATTTACTGTGGTGCTGGGGATCAAATCTAGGGCCTTACATGCCAGGCAAGCACTGTACCACTTAACCACATCCCCAGCTCCCCACAAAGTTTTAAATATTCCCAAGAACACTCAACACAATTCTGAAAATGAGCAGACTAAAGGATTTTCCAAGGAGGCAGATATTCCACAGAGATGGTTGGAGGTGGCATGGCAGAGATGTGGAACTGCAAATCACTGGGGACAGGATGAACTGTTTAGCAAATGGGGTTAGAAAAATCGATACCTGAGTTCCGATAATAATCATAGCAGCAAAAACAGTAAGAATAAAAATAATGGACATCCCTTATTGACATCTAAAAAGTGCTAGAAATTTACTTTTATGTATTTATCAGTTTATTCTCCCACCATTACTATTATATTATCATTTATTAGTCCCATTTAACATATGAGAAAACTGAACCACAAGAGGACAGAGATTGTGGCACACACCTGTAATTCCAGCGGTTCTGGAGGCTAAGGCAGGAAGATCGTGGGTTCAAAGTCAGCCTCAGCAAAAGCAAGGCGCTAAGCAACTCAGTGAGACCCTGTCTCTACATAAAACACAAAATAGGGCTGGGGATGTGGCTCAGTGGTCAAGGGCCCTGAGCTCAATCCCCGGTGCCCCTCCCTCAAAAAAAAAAAGGATGCAGGTGGCTTCTCAAGCCACACTTAGCTCTCAGCTTCCTGGGCACAGGACAGGAGCCCTGATTTTCCTCTCCAGGACAGCAGAGCTCCTTCCTGAGAGTTCCTGGCCTTCAGCAGCCCTGGCCAGGACAGAAGCGGCCTCTCCCAAGTGGCAAAGCCCTCCATCCATACCAAGCCAGGCCCCCCAGACCTGGAATTCCTACTTTACTCCCACTGACTCTGGGGTAGATGTAGCTGATTAGACTCCCTGCTAAAAGCACTGGGGCCTCTGTCATTTCCCTAATGAGAAGCCAATCACCTGGTCATTAGTGGGTGGAGGTGATGAGGAGTTTTGTGCTGGGGTGGGAGGGCAGGGGATGCTCTTGGTTATCTGGATGATTTACGGCTGACCTGGGAAGGGAGCAGGGAAGCGGCAGAAGAAGAAAGTTAATATCCAGAAAAGATCTACTAGGAGCTAGGCCTCCAAGCTAAGAGCTTAACATGCTGTTTTCTTTACTCTTCCCAATAAATCTGATGAAGCAGTGTTATTACACACCCTCATCTTATAGATAAGGAAACTGAGGCTCAAAAAGGGTAAGCATCTAGCCCAAGGCTATAGTGCTAATAAATGATGGTCTTATTTCAGAGCCCTCTCCAGAGAAACCACTCTGTTGTCAGGTGATAGGGGCACTGCAGGTGAGTGCAGGTGAAGGACTAACAAACACCTTGGCTTTAGACTAAGCAGCATCCAAGAAGTGCTTGATTGGGCTTGATTGGCTGGGCCCGGTGGCAAACACCTGTAATCCCAGAGGCTCAGGAGACTGAGGCAGGAGGATTGAGAGTTCAAAGCCGGCCTCTGCAATTTAGTGAGGCCCTAAGCAACTCAGTGAGACCTGTCTCTAAATAAAATACACAGAAAGGGAGGGATGGGGATGTGGCTCCGTGGTGAAGTGCCCCTGGGTTCAATCCCCAGTTCCAAAAAAAGAAAAGAAATTGCCTGAGCCCGGTGCTGTGCAAGCCTGTAATCCCAGCACTTAGGGAGGCTGAGACAGGAGAATTGTGAGTTCAAAGCCAACCTCAGCAATGGCGAGGTGCTAAGCAACTCAGTGAGACCCTGTCTCTAAATAAAACACAAAATAGGGCTGGGGATGTGGCTCAGCGGTCAAGTACCTCTAAGTTCAATCCCCGGTACCAAAAAGAAAAGAAAAGAATAGAAAGAGCCAAATGTGTGCATAAATTTGCAAGCAAGAACCCCTGGGATGTTGGGAAAGTTTGCTAAAAAAAGGATAATAATAACCGGGCGGTGGCTCAAGCCTGTAATCCCAGCACTTAGGGAGGCTGAGACAGGAGAATCGTGAGTTCAAAGCCAGCCTCAGCAATGGCGAGGTGCTAAGCAACTCAGTGAGACCCTGTCTCTACATAAAACACAAAATAGACCCTGTCTCTACATAAAACACAAAATAGGGCTGGGGATGTAGCTCAGTGGTCGAGTGCCCCTGAGTTCAATCCCCAGTACCAAAAAAATGAAGAAAAAAAAAAGGATAATAATAATGACGACTAAATATTAGTATTACTGGGGATTGAACTCAGGGGTGATTTACCACTGACCTACATCCCCAACCCTTTTTAGTTTTTATTTTGAGACAGAGTCTTTGAAATTACAGGCGCATGCTATCATGCCCAGCTCATTCTTTATTTTGAGATAAGATCTTGCTAAATTGTGCAGGCTGGCCTTGAACTTGCAATCCTCCTGCCTCAGCCTCCAAAGTGGCTGGGATTACAAGGGTGCATCACTGCACCCAGCAACAATGAAATATTATTAAGTGTTTACTGTTTGCCAAGTCCTGTGCTTAGGGTTTTCTGTGCGTGGTGTCATTTAATTCTCACCACTTTATGAAGTGGTTACCAATTTATGTATTTGTTTTGCAGTGCTGGTAATGAAACCCAGGGCCTCACACAAGCTAGGCAAACATTCTACCACTGAGCTACGCCTTGCCCATCAATCCACTTTAGAGATAAGGGAACCAAAATTCAGGAAGGTTAAGTCACCTGCCCAGCTCTTTTTTTTTTTTTTTTTGGTACTGGGGAGTGAACTCAGGGGCACTCGACCACTGAGCCACATCCCCAGCCCTATTTTGTGTTTTTTGTAGAGACAGGGTCTCACTGAGTTGCTTAGCACCTCGCCTTTGCTGAGGCTGGTTTTGAACTCGCAATTCTCCTGTCTCGGCCTCCCTAAGTGCTGGGATTACAGGCTTGAGCCACCGCGCCCGGCCCTGCCCGGCTCTTGAAGCTGGCAAATGGCAGGTACAGGGGATTGGCTTGGAGTGAGAGAGGAGGAAAGGGTGGTTGCTTACTCTCTGAGTTGTCAGGATTCTTGGTTTAAAACAACAAAACCCAACTTTGATCACATAAGCAGAAAAACAAAATATTGGGCAATACTGAATTAGTTCACAAAATCAATGGGAAGAAAGGCTGGGAAATTAAGTCTGGGAAACTCATAGGAATTATAGGAACTTGGGCAACTGAACTGACAGGCTAGCCAGTAGACTCCTCTGGATATCCCCACAGGATACCGAAGGCCACCAGCCCTGGTATTGACATGGTGATTTCTCCACTGCTGCCTGTTACTCTGGGACACCTGCTCTAGACTCAGGTTACAGGGCCAAGTACCGGAACTCCTGTCTGTCCCAGCTTCCAGGAATCTCTGCCTCTCAGAGCCCCACCAGGGAGGCACCCCTCCCCAAGATAGGAAGACTTCTCCCCAAGATAGGGAGAGTGATCCAATTCTGCATTGCAAACAACAGCGATGAAAACAAAAGCATGGATAGTCCCTGTTGCCCCAGGTTCCCCAGCCACCCAGGAAGAGGTGTCCCATGTTCATAATTGGACCCTAGTTCAGAGAGCCCATTGTGAAGGGCTGCTCAGAAACCTCAGGCCTCCAGTCTTGAAGGAGGATATGGAGATAATGCCTCCCTTTTGGCATCTGTTACATCCAGTTCTATTTTCTGAACAGGTGTTGGCTCCCTTCAGTTCTGGTCTCTCTCTACCACCCGCAGGGCTCAAACCCCCCCCCCCTCCTGGATCCTTAGCTCCTAACTAGAGTTTGTCTTAGATCCATTGCCCACCCTGTTCAAAGGTCATCAAGCTACAATTCAATATAACTAAGTCACTCCCCAGTTTAATAATCTTTCTTTTATTGTTTTTTTTTTTTAATTTTGCTTTGTTTTGTTTTTTGTGAAACTGGGGATTGAACCCAGGGCTCTCATGCATGCTGGGGAAGCGCTCCATCACTGAGCTACCTCCCCAGTGCTGCCCCTCACCCTTTAAATTTTCTTTGGGGGGCTGGGATTGTGGCTCAGTGGTAGCGTGCTTGCCTCACATGCATGAGGCACTGGGTTCGATCCTCAGCACCACATAAAAATAAATAAAATAAAGATATAAATTTTTTTTTCTTTGAGACTGGGGTTCACTAAATTGCATAGGTTGATCTTGAGTTTGCAATCCTCCTGCCTCCACCTCCAGTACAGCTGGGATTACAGGTGTGTGCCTGCAATCTGGTTCTGGTTTTTAATAACCTTTTGTAGTTCTTAGTTATTTATAGGACAAAAAAAAAAAAAGATATTTTGTCATGGCCAGATGCAATGGCACATACCTGTAATCCCAGCGGCTCAGGAGGAGGATGAAGCAGGAGGATCTCAAATTCAAAGCCAGCCTCAGAAATTTAGTGAGGCCCTAAGCCACTTAAGGGGACCCTGTCTCAAAAAGATAAAAAGGGTTGGGGATGTGGCTCAGTTGTTAAGCATCCCTGGGTTCAATCCCTGGCACCAAAAAACACCAAAAAAAAAAAAAAATTGTCATGATGCCAGTGATTCCCAGCCTCATCTCCAATCATTTCCTGATTTCCCACTTCATGGTTTGGCAGAGTCAATTTACCGTATTTTCCACATCATCCCACAGTGGCTTATACTTCCAGGCCTTGTCACTTGCTGTTCGCTCAATTGGCAAAGCCCTTCCACTCACTGTCTGCGAGGTAAACTCCCATTGATCCTCTGAAATCCAGTTCAGGCATAATTTCCCCTGTAAAACCTTATCTGATCCCTCAGAGTTCATACTCCTCCCTCTGTACCACTTGTTAACCTTGCATATTGCTTTCATGCTATTGAAATAATTGGCCCTTCCCACTAGGTGGCAAGCTGCAGGAGGGCAGGACTGTGTTGGTTTTGTTCATGATGGTTTCTCCATTGCCTAACCCACAACCTGGCAGATAGTAGGTGCTCAATAAATACGTAACTAAATTGCCCGGGGGAAAGTGAGGTAGACCCAGGTAACCTAGCCACCCAGGAAGAGGTATCCTATGTTTATAATTGGACCCTAGTTCGGAGAGCCCTTTTCAAGGGGCTGCTCAGAAACTTCACGTCAGGGGATGAATGAAAGAGAAGAGGGGACTGGGATTGTAGCTCAGTGGCAGAGCGCTTGCCTCGCATGCGTGAGGCCCTGGGTTTGATCCTCAGCACCACATACAAAGCAATAAAATAAAGACATTGTGTCCATCTACAACTAAAAAAAATATTTAAATAAATAAAAAATTTTTAAATAAAAGAAAGAGAAGAGAATTTCAGGAGACTAGGGTTTGGGAAGTGGCAAGACCCAAATTCCACAGCTTGTGAGTTGAGGCCAGGAGACAAAGGGGAGAGAAGGCATAAATTCCAGGAAGTAGGGAAAGACTAATTTGGAGAGAGCCATCTGAGCACATTTGTATTTCCCAGGAAGGAGCCAGTGATGAGGGAAAGCTTTAAAACCAAGGGAGGGGCAATTGATGAGGCAGGCTCCCCAGAAGAGATGGAGGAGGGAAGAGGAAGTCACCACACAGAAAACAGGCATGGACACCTGGGGAGGGAGGAAGGACATAAAGACTAAAGCTAGATGCTGCTTGGAGAGGGGTGCAGTGGAGGGAGTCCTCAGCAAGAGGCTAATGGGTTTTCCTTTGTTTTTTAAGATCCATAAGTGGAAATATTTATTGACTTCCTCATCTCCTGCCAAAGAAAAATGGATGCTTCAGTGGCCTCCATGACTATGCACCATCTAGTCCCTGTTATCAATCTGAGCTCATCTCTTACTCAGCCCAGGCCCACTGGACACCTTCCTGCCTCAGAGCCTTTGCACATGCTCTTCTTTCTGCCTGGACTCCCTTCCCCCAAACAGCTATAGTACTTTGTCTTTTTCAGGTCCTTACCCAGATGTCGCCTTCTTGGGTAGGCTTTGCCAACCCCACATCCCCTCACCCCACACATGCCTACTCAACATTTTCTATCTTTTCTAGTGTTACTTATTTTTTTCGGCAGGCCTTATTGCTGTCTAATATACTCCTCCTACCATACTGGGGATTGAACCCAGGGGTCCTTTAGCACTGAGCTAGTGCCCAACCCTTTTGATTTTTTTTTTTTTTTTTTTTGGTACTGGGGATGGAACTCAGGGGCACTCGACCACTGAGCCACATCCCCAGCCCTATTTTGTGTTTTATGTAGAGACAGGGTCTCACTGAGTCTCACTGAGTTGCTTAGCGCCTCGCTGTTGCTGAGGCTGGCTTTGAACTCGCGATTCTCCTGTCTCAGCCTCCCTAAGTGCTGGGATTACAGGCTTGTGCCACCGCGCCCGGCTCCTTTTGATATTTTGAGTCAGAGTCTGACTAAGTTGTTTATGCTGGCCTTGAACTTGTGAGCCTCCTGCCTGGGCCTCCAGCGTCCCTGGCCGCTATGCTGGCCTAATATACTCCTAATATACATCTAATAGTACTTATTTACTGCATACATTACCTATTTTCTTTTTTATTTGCTCTTACCAACTAGAAAATGACCTTCATGAGGACAGGTTTTAGGCTATTTTATTCACTGGTCTATGCAAGTAACTACACCAGTAAGCAGTCAATTACTTTTTTGTTGAGGCTGGGGACTAGCTCGGTGGTAGATCGCTTGCTTTGCATGCATAGGACCCTGGATTCTACACCACGAAATGTTGTTGAGTGACAGCATCAAGGGCCAGCGCCTAACACTGAGTGCAAATCTGGATTCCAAACGTCTTCTACACTAAGCCAGAGTCTGAGCTGAAATGCAGAGGGTTGGGTTTGGGAGAGCAGGGAGGCTGCTAAGGATGGGGAGACCTGGGCTTTCTTCCAAGGTGGGAGTTCTGCCCTCCCTCGGGGGAGCTTACGCCGGAACTTCCAGAGAAGAGCAGGAATTTCTGAAATCCGGGCCGGCCGATCGGTAATAGGCACCTTCGCGGCCGCCAGCGGAACCGCCCGGCCCTAAATCACGGTCGCCGCCCCTCCTCCCGCCGGGCCCGGGAAGCGCTGCTCCCGGGCATGGGCGGCTCCAGCCGCGGTGCGCACCGGCCGTGCAGGTGCCGCGGAAATGCCTGCCCCGCTGGCCGCTTTGAAGTCGCGCCCGCGCCGCAGCGTCCTCCCCGTCCTCCCAGACGCGGGCGACCCGCCTGCGTCCCCTCCGCGCTTCCTGCCGGCGGTAGGCAGAGGGACCTGGGGCGGAGGCGCTTCCCGGGAGCCCGGCCGCTTGTCAAGAGAGTGTGGCCTTAGAATTATGGATTGGAGCCTTGGGTCCTTTCCTGATCTGTGCAGGGGAAAGGGTTGGGAAGGTGGGCCTGCGCCTAGCGCAGAGACAATCGTATGGTTCCACATATTGTTTTTATGATGATTTAAGGGTTCGTGTTAGAGGCCAGCGGAGAAGTCTGGGGTTCCACTTCACTTTTTCTTCTTACTGATTTTCTACTAGTTTTGTTCCCTTTGAGCCCCACAGTTGTCTATTGCAATGGATTTTCCCTCCATGCGATGCAGGGATGGGGATGTTCCAAAGTTAATGAGTAAGAAGGAAATTGTGTAATCAAAATTATCCTTAAATAGGACTTAAATTACAGTGCAACAACAGCATTATATATTTAACCTTGAACAATGTTTTCACACATGCTAACAATAACTACTGAGATAGACTCTGAAGGGAGAATGAAAATATATGTGTGTGTGTGTGTGTGTGTGTGTGTGTGTGTGTGTATGCATATATATATATATATATATATATATATATGTTTTTTTTTTCTCCTTTCTAAGCATTCAAACTGCTTTGCTGTGGAGAGTTTTGAATTTAGTAGCTCTTGGATGGGGCTCAAGGTTTTGCTTGATGCTGTGGCCACTACAACCATAATTTGGGAACCATGGCTTTAAGATAACTATTAAATTACCCCCAGGTAACTGGGGTGAATGGGGAACTCTAACACATTTCTATATGGCTGTAGTTTCCTCCCTCCTGTTTTCATATTGAACCTTATAATATTGCCTTGTGTTAATGCATTGGTTTGTGGTTATTTGCACATAGGTCTAGTATGTAGTAAGTGTTTAATAAGTGCTTACTGGGTATGAATATAAAGCTTGCTTGATCCGACTTATATGGAATTTCCAGTTTCATAATTATCTTCATATCAGGGATTGTACCATTTATTGAACAGTCAGAAAATATTTCGTCATACCTCCTAGGTAGCAGGCATAGTGCTAAGAACTGGGAAATTAGAGGTGACCTAGAGGTGGCCCCAGCATGAGCACAAGAGTGCAGTACAATATGCTAAATCTAGACTGGATTGGGAACCCTGTGGGAGAGGATCAGGGCTGGTTTCCAGAGGAGGAAAGGGCCGCAAGCGGCTGAGGCTGGTGACTCACTGCAGGCCACCTGAACTCAATCCAGAACTCTGGCAGGCAGAGAGCCCTGAAGCCTTCCCTGCAGATGCAGTCAGGGAGCAGCAGGCTGATCCTGAGTCTCTTCAGGCTTTACCTGGCTGGCTGGGTCCTGACTCACCTGCAGTAGGGGTTAGTAGGTGAGCACAGGTCTGTCACTTCAGTTCTCTGGTGCTTTCCTTGAGATCCTGGTGGCCAACAGTTCTGCCTACGTGGGACAGAGTCAATAAAATCCCAGGGAGCAAATCTCAGTCCCAGCAGGCAGGCAGTTGGGCGCTCTGGATTTCTGCCTTCCAGCTCACATTCTTTTCTGCTTGTCTCTGCCCATTGCCCCCCCACCTTCCAGGTTTTCTCTACATTAGTCAAATCTGTTGTTATTTTTCATTCTTGGATGAAACTACTTAAATCTCTTAAAATTTCTATTTCAAAGGACAGATATCAGGTCTTAATAATGGCAGAGGTCAGTGGGGGGATTTGAGTGGTGGTGGGGTGTTCCCTGAGCTGAATATGCAGGCCAAGCCCAGACAGGTTAAGACGCTCATCTTGGAATAGGAAACACACCACAGCTCACCCTCTGACTTGGGGCAAGGTCCTTAACCCTGTTTCCAGTCTGCATCCTAATAATGAGCCTTCCATGTGGGATTGTTGTGAGGCTAAGATAATGTATGTTTGAAAGCACTTAGTACAATGCCTGGCCTATGAGAAGCACTCTATAGAAGTCAGTACCACTATTATTAAGATTATTAATTATTGCTATGGTTAATGATCACCAAGCAGTATCCTATCCATAGTGGTGTGTGAGTTCTAGGATGCTGAGTCACTGGAGGAAGAAAGGTGCTAGATGTAGTCTAAGCTTGTTTGTCACCCAGTAGTGCCCTCCCTTCGGCTCCTGGGCTGCCCCAGGCAGGTTCTCCCCACTATGAGGCTGCCCTAGAGATTAATGGGACACCTCTGTGGAGATGGGGAGTGCTCATGGCTCTCCCATCTACTTCTTCGGACCTACAAAACTTTTTTTTTTTGGTACTGGAGATTGAACTCAGGGGCACTCGACCACTGAGCCACATCCCCAGCCCTATTTTGTGTTTTATGTAGAGACAGGGTCTCACTGAGTTGCTTAGTGCCTCGTCATTGCTGAGGCTGGCTTTGAACTCGCGATTCTCCTGTCTCAGCCTCCCTAAATGCTGGGATTACAGGCTTGTGCCACTGCGCCTGGCTCCTACAAAACTTTTTTTTTTTTTTTAATTTTTTTTAGTTGTTGATTGACCTTTATTTATTCATTTATTTATTTATTTTTTAAATATATATTTATTTATTTTTTAGTTGTAGGTGGACAGAATATCTTTGTTTTTATGTGGTGCTGAGGATCGAACCCAGTGCCTAACGCGTGCTAGGCGAGCATGCTACCACTGTGCCACAATCCCAGCCCCTATTCATTTATTTATATGCGGTGCTGAGGATCGAACCCAGTGCCTCCCACATGCGAGGCAAGAGCTCTACCACTGAGCCACAATCCCAGCCCTCCTACAAAACTCTTAATTGTAGGTCAAGGTCTCATGAGTATCCAGGTGAGTTTCCATCCAGAGCTTGAGCTTAGTACCTACACTCAGGGCCGGCTTCATGGGCATGGGACCTGTGCAGTGGTTTAGAGACACCCTAGATTTGGATTAATGCTGTGCTGTCACCATCTTTAAATTCTTATTACTTTGAAACAAGAGGCCCCATATTTTCACTTTGCACTGGGCCCAGCAAATTACTTAGCTAGTCCTGCCTACACCTTCATAGAGAAGATATACTCCATGCAAAGAAAAGTGAGGTGCAGAAGCAGGGACATGACTGGCACAAGGTCACAGTATGAAGAGCCATTGGCTTGCAGTGGGTGGAAGAGGTCTCCTACCTCAGACTTCCTTTCCCTCCCGGAAGGTCCAGATCCTCTGCCCTCCTCTGAGGCCAGAGGATTTTCTGAGGGTTTGGGCAAGGCCCTGAGTTCCAGTGTCTGGGTGAAAAGAGCAGTAATTCAGCTCTTTCTAGGATGGCTTCAAAGGGCTAAAGGACATGGATGAGGGTGAGAGGAGAGGTAGCCATGGAATGTGACACTAAGGAACCAGATGCCTGGGCTTTGGCCCATACCCTGCCTCCTACTCTGAGACCTACCAAGGCTGACATCCTGCTACTTGAGCTGGATGGGTGGGCATGGGTGCTAAGGTACTTGTGGCCCAAGATGTCTGCAGAATTCTGCGTGAGGAATGTAGGTGTATGTGATTGTGTGTTGTGGGGAGGCAGGAGGCTGCTTAGATCAAGAAGAAAACCTCTGGTTCTACCGGACTTATTTAATTGATTTATTTGGTACCAGGTATCGAACCCAGGGGCACTTAACCATTAAGCCACATCCACAGCCCTTTTTTGTATTTTATTTAGAGACGGAGTCTTGCTGAGTTGCTTAGGGCCTCACTAAGTTGCTGAGGCTGGCCTTGAACTCTCAATCCTCTCCCTTAGCCCTCCCCCCCATCTAGCTGACATTTTTTTCCCCCACAATACCTTTATTTCATGTGTTTGTTTTTTATGTGGTGTTAAGGATCAAACCCAGTGCCTTACACATGCTAGGCAAGCGCTCTACCACTGAGCCACAATCCAGGCCCTCTAGCTGACTTTTTTTAAAAATTTTTTTTAGTTATAGATGGACACAGTATCTTTATTTTGTTTACTTATTTTTATGCAGTGCTGAGGATCAAACCCAGTGCCTCACATGTGGGAGGCAAGCACTCTGCCACTGAGCCACAACCTCAGCCCCCCTCTAGCTGACTTTTTTTTTTTTGGTACTGAAGATTGAACTCAGGGGTACTCGACCACTGAGCCATATCCTCAGCCCTATTTTGTGTTTTATGTAGAGACAGGGTATCCTCAGCCCTATTTTGTGTTTTATGTAGAGACAGGGTCTCTAACTGGCTTTTTTTTTTTAATATTTATTTTTTAGTTGTAGGTGGACAGAATATCTTTATTTTATTTTTATGTGGTGCTGAGGATCGAACCCAGTGCCTCACGCGTGCTAGGTGAGCACGCTACCACTGCACCATAACCCCAGCCCCTCTAACTGGCTTTGAACTTGCGATTCTCCTGTCTCAGCCTCCCTAAGTGCTGGGATTACAGGCTTGTGCCACCAGGCCCGGCTTCTAGCTGACTTTTTTTTTTTTTTTTTTTTGGTACTGGGGATTGAACTCAGGGGTACTTGACCACTGAGCCACATCCCCCAGCCCTATTTTGTGTTTTATGTAGAGACAGGGTCTCACTGAGTTGCTTAGCACCTCGTCCTTGCTGAGGCTGGCTTTGAACTCGCAATTCTCCTGTCTCAGCCTCCCTAAGTGCTGGGGTTACAGGTATGCGCCACCGCGCCCGGCTTCTAGCTGACTTTTAATTTCACACAATATTGCACTTTTGGGAAGAAGAGACTTCAGGAAATACAAAAGTCCTTAGGCTACTTCTAGTCTAGTGAACAAGACTAACAATAACACAATAAATATATATAGTTTGTTTCCTAGTGCCCTGCACTTTTCCCTGGTGGAGAAATTCAGTTGAAATAGTGAGATTGCTGCTGCTGCTCTCTGGGATGGATGTGAACTGCATTCTCATCCTGGCTGATGCCAACCTTAGCATTTGGGTTATGGCTGGGAATGAGATTAACTTTAAGGAACTCCAAATAACTCCCTGTGAATGCCTGAAATTCCACTGGGAGTCTTTCTCTAGGATTAAGCATTTTTCTTTTCTGAGACCCTATTTAAAATTCAAATCCCTGATGGTAATGGCCGGAATGGTTTGGTGAGTTCCTGACAGGATAGTGCTGTGTCATGAGAGAGGACTGTCCAAGTGCCCTGGACGTCACAAGACGCCCCTGATTAGTACTACAAGGACAACTAGAGGAAAAAGATCTCCAACACTTTCTCTGCTGATTCAGCCCCACTTTTTCTGAAGGCGGGGAAGTCAAAGGGAAATAGGAGGAGAGTTGAGCCCAATCAAAACCCCAACTCAGAATCCTGACCAACCTCAGCTGGTAGCTGAAAAAGACAGAAGCTCTACGCAGCTTACCTAGGGGGCTCTACAGGGTTGACTGTATCAAATCTGCCCCTCCCTTATTGATCCTTCTGGGATGGTCACACTGTTCCTCAATGACAGTTCTGTGGTTGTCCATAAGACTTGACAAGAATTTTCAAGGTTCTAAAGCACACCCAACCCACCATTGCCACCCTTCTATGAGTCTATAAGTTCTCCTGCCCAGAGGCCACATTCGGCACTCTCTCTGGGGTCAGGGGGAAGAATGTGGATCCCAGTCACTCCAGAGAGACCCCTGGAGTGAGGCAGGGCAAGTTCCTGGTGGCGATTGGAGTACTGCCCCGGGCGTGGCCAGGCTTCCCAGCGGGTCTCCATGTGAGTACAAGAATCTGCATGCTTCCTTCCTTGCTTGCTTCCTTCTCAGTTCCTCCCTCACCAACCTACCTGGGGGCAGGTAATAAAGCAGGAGGAGGGAGATGGATGGATGGGGAGGGCGGGGAGCCACGTGGTGCCATAAAGCCCAGCTAGAGAAGGCCGTCCAGGGAGTGTCCAGACCGCAGGAACCAACGCTCAGAGGGTGGACCGTCAGCCTCACCTTCCTAGCGCCAAAGCAGAGGGGCCTGGGAATAGGCCATGCTCCGAGGCTCGCCAGGGCTAGGCCTCAGGGGCCTGAAAGGGGCCCAAGGCTCTGCAGAGGACCTGGGAGGCTCTTGCCCGGAGACTAGGAGGAGTTTTGGGGTGCTGAGGGAAAACGGCGCCCCCCGCAGCCTGGGAGAGGGAGAGGAGGCTGCGGGCAGAAAGCGGGCCAGGCCGGTGCGGTCCAAGGCGCGGCGCATGGCCGCCAACGTGCGCGAGCGCAAGCGCATCCTGGACTACAACGAGGCCTTCAACGCGCTGCGGAGGGCGCTGCGGCACGACCTGGGCGGCAAGAGACTCTCCAAGATCGCCACGCTGCGCAGGGCCATCCACCGTATCACCGCGCTCTCCCTCGTCTTGCGTGCCAGCCCCCCTCCCCGCTGGCCCTGCGGCCACTTGGAGTGCTACAGCCAGGCGGCGCGCGCTGGGGGCGCTGGGGGCGCTGGGGACGCCGGCTCCAGCCCCACGCGGCCCGCGCCGCAACCTGCAGGGCCCAACCTCGTGCGCCGGGACGCCACCGGCCCCTTCCTGCAGGCTGCGCCGCGCTGTGCCTCGTGCTCGCCGCACACGTATATGGGACGGCCCAGGGCGGTGGCCGAGGTCCCAGGCTTGGGCCAAGCCTACGGAGGAAACTGGCGCCGATGTCCCGGGTCTCCTTCTGCTGGTCCACTTCCCTGGTCCCGGGGCTACCTGCGAACAGGCACTGGGTTGGGCTACCAGCACTCTTGAGCCAGACACCGAGGAAAGCTGGGCTGGCAGGATGACTATAAAAGGGAAGACGGAAAAAAATTTGTCCTGGATGGAGCAAAACGGAATGAGCTGAGACCTAAGGGGGAAAGGAGCCTGCTTGGCAGCTGGAAGGAACTGTGGGAGCTGGAGAGTCACCCCCACATCTCTGCCCTGGGTAGCAGCTCTGCAAAAGAAGCAGGATACTGCTTGGCTCTTAGGTTTGGACTTGTTGAAGTCTTCTTGGAAAGTGGCCTTTGCATTCCAATGCCTCTTAGCCGTTTTCTCTTGCTGCTTTTGGACAGGGGGACTTGTGTGGGAGTGTGGGTGGGCACCTGTTTTGGTTGATGGTGCAGTGTCAGGACTCTTCCCCTGTGGCTGCCCCAGGTCTGATCTGGGAGATGCAGGCAGAAGCAGCCAAATAAAAAGGAAAATTGTCATTTCTGTCTGCTATCACGACTCCACAGGCTCAATGGTCTAGGATGACAGGAAAGCCTGAGGGATGGGGGTTTACTGAGAAATTTTCGGGTCAGGGACCAAATCCCACAAGTAGACCTCAGGAATAAGAGAGACATCCAGAGAGGACATTCCTCCTGTGGGAGGGAATTATCTGCAGAAAGTTAATGGGGAGGTTAAGGATGTGATCAGTCTCATCTGTGGACCTCCCTGCAGAACTACCATCCATAGTGAGCTGCAGCAGGGGCCACTATGAAAGGAAAGTCTGACCATTCACAGGGAAGGAAGCTGAGGAAGGGTCAGGAAGTCCTGTTTATACTTGGAGTGCCGGGCAGAGCTCTCAAGGAATAGTGGGCCAGCTCCTCTGTGATGAAGGGTAGACTTGGAACTCAGGAAAGATTAATGGGGAAAGGGTTAGGGTGTCCTCGGGCCAAAGATGCAGAGAGAGAGAGTAGGAGGCACAGGACCATCCCCTCCCTGAGAATTCTGGAGAACTGCTATATCCAAAATGAGCTCATGCCTAGCCTAGCTCAGGCTGACAGGGATAATTTTGTAAGTGGTGCTTGCGGGATTGAGGATCTAATGTGCCAGGGGAGGGCTGAGGACTTTCTGGTCCCTTTGGAGAACTGAGCTCTTGCTGCCTGAGGGGAATGTTTAAATACAGCTAGCTCAGAATGGGGGACCCCATAGAAGCTCAGGAGATGCCGATGGGCACAGACCCAGGGGAGAGTGAGTTTCCTCAGAACAGTTAAGGTGAGGCTCACTGCTATAATTAAAGATGTCTTTGCTTTGTGCAAGCCCCAACACTGCTGGCACACTTGGCATCCTATCCCTAGCCACAGGCTTAGGGCTCTTGATTTCACAGTTCGGGCTATGGCACAGACCACAGCGAAGCTTTAACTCTGAGTGTAGCCAGGAGCAATGTATGGGACCTTGGCCTCAATCCTGCCCACTGAAACTGATGGTGACAAGGACAGACAGTGGAAAGGAAAGATCCAGACCTCCCTGGAATCCAGTCCCTCCTCTGCCACTTCCTTGGCCTCTGGTTTCTCACCTGTGACACTGATAATGATGCCACCTCAGGGTGCCTGTAAGGTGAATGTGGTTCATAATGTATAGTTTTGGGCAATTAGAAGGAGTTCACAAAGTTTACTGTTTGTTTCCTATTTTAATCTTATGATGGATCAGCCTGGACAGTGCTTTAGCCTTGTTTTGGCCCCAGGGATTTATTCTCTGGAAACATGATAAAATCACCAGCAAGTCCTGTTTTCCTAAATTCCAGGGTTAAAAGAAAGAAAGGGTGCTTTTTCCACACACAGCGGTCCTCTCAGCCCAGGAATGATGAGGGTGCCCCCTGCAGGGGAAATAAAAGTGCGGCAGGTGAGGGAGTTGATCGGGGTGGGACCACTTCCCTCTGCTGCATGACCTTGCACAAAGAAATCACCCAGCCGATTTCAGTGTTGGGGTTCTCATTTGTATAGTGAGCTAAAATACATACTTACATCATAGATGGTTGTACAGACTAAACGAGACAATGCATTTAAAACATGTAGCATAGGGTTTGGCCCACATAATCACTATAGTAGTAATTACAACATTTTTAGCAGCTTTATAGTTCACCAGGACTCATATACTCAGTCTCTTTGGCTCCTCTTAGAAGTATGTGTCTTCTAGGCTGGGGTTGTGGCTCAGTGGCAGAGCACTTGCCTTGCATGTGTGAGGCCCTGGGTTCGATTCTCAGCACCACATATAAATAAATGAATAAAATAAAGGTCTATCAACAACTAAAAATATATTTAAAAAAAAAAAGAAGTATGTGCTTTCTAACTCTTTCTTTTACACTGACTACCTTTGTCACAGGGAATAGTGCCTGCCATGGTTCTAGCAATGATGAGCTATAACAGCAAAAATATAGACGTTTAAAACCCATTGTTGCCAGGGACATGGAGAAAGGGACACATTTTATAGATTTCTAGTTGTACTGTAAATCTGTTCCTTTTTTGTAAATGTGAAAAACTCATGATAAAAATGCACCAAGAAAGTAATCCAAAAGGATTTTTTTTTGCTTAATTTGCAAAAACTATCACAGCCGTCTAGTACATAATAGTGCAAGGTTTTTAAAAACACATATGTCCAACCATAAAGGCATGTTAAGCAAACTCTGCTACTTTAATAGAATGAACATAACAGTGAGTTAAAATGGCAGATCACAAAATGGTCCATGCCCACCAATTATTATGCAAGCAAACATGTAGGTGCCTGCACATACGGGGAGAGGATTTGGAGGGATAAACACGGTTTTTAATTTTCATTAGATTCTTTATAACTTTTTTAAAAACATAACTGTTGTTAAAAGGTGAAAGATCTGTCTCCTTAGGACAACCCCAAAGAGGAGTAGGTACATGTTTTGTGAAAGGATGTCACGGATGACGTATCCCCAATGGGCTACTTGGAAAGGACTCACCTCAGTAGATGTGAAATTTTGGGGTGCTTACTGATAAGAGATTCATCAGATTAAGTTTTCCTTGCCCTTCATACATGTGCATGTACATGTGTGTCCATAGATACCAGGGGACTTCTGTTGCCTTTAAAGAAGGGGTGGCTGGGCCCAGGAAGGCTTCAGTGAGACAAGAAATCTGCTCAATGATAACTTCCCTGTCAGCCCTGTAGGATTGAAAGGCACCCAATCCGATGCCCAGAGTAAAAAGGGCTGCAGAGAAGATAAGATATTTCCTCTTCACCTTGAATTAGGCTGGACCTAATTTGCAACTTCTGAGGTTTCTTTCCTGTTCACCCACCACCCAAAGCACCCCTGGTATGCAGGCCCACCCTTTCCTCCACTGTTTGTATCCCTAACTTCTCTCACAATCTGTCACACTTAGAGCACACAGCATGGGGGTGGGCAGAGATGGGATTGGTGTTGGTGGGGACACACTCTGGGTGTCAGCTTAATGTTTCCTTCTTCCTCCAATTCACCCAGTTGGCCTAGATTGTGAGCCAGGCCCTGGACTAGGGGGCTGGGGTTACTGCTGCCCCTTTAGGTGCCCACCACCCAGTTGGGAAGGGGGAAAGAGAGGAATTCCTTCCTTTTGTTCCCTGTGTCCACACCAGAGAGCATCGACGCCATCCAGCTGTGGAACAGCAAGAGGCTGATCCAAACGTCTACCTGGGCCAGGGCTCATCACTCCGATTCCCAGGCAAGCAGAGAACACGGAGTTGACCAAGGAGTTCAAAGCCCTTCTAAAGGCTGCAGCTGGCCCAGTTTCTGTAGGAAATTCACTCAGAGTTCCAAGATTTTATGTTAAAAGTCTGAAACTCAGCTAGACGCGGTGGCGCAAGCCTGTAATCCCAGCACTTAGGGAGGCTGAGACAGGAGAATTGCGAGTTCAAAACCAGCCTCAGCAACAGCGAGGCACTAAGCAACTCAGTGAGACCCTGTCTCTACATAAAACACAAAACAGGGCTGGGGAATGTGGCTCAGTGGTCGAGTGCCCCTGAGTTCAATCTCCAGTACCAAAAAAAAAAAAAAAAAAAAAAAGTCTGAAACTCCATCCAGGTGTGGTGGTGCACACCTGCATCCTGGTGATTTGAGAGGCTAAGGCGGGAAGATTGTAAAGTTCCAGGCTGGCTTTGGCAACTTAGTAAGACCCTGGCTCAAAAAATAATAAATAAATAAATAAATAAATAAATAAGCCCTGAAATATGGCTCAGAGTAGGACCCCTCTAGGTTCAATCTCTAGTACCATAAACAAATTAATCAATTTATTTTTTTAAAAATCTGAAACCCCAATTTTTATGCAGAATGAATTTTTTAAAAATACCAGTCGAGTCAAAACTGTGCAGACCAAAACTGTGCAGACCAAACCCACTTTGAAGGATGAATATAGTCCATGTGCTTCCATGTTCGACTTACATGGGAACCTACCTGGTCTAACTGCTGACTAGGGGGACCTGAGACTCCTGGCAGGGTTGGGCTCCAACTTTGGTTATTCACCTCATCATATAGTACACTAGGTGGCGCTGCAACCCACCATCTTGCACAGGCAGAGCAAACCTGGCAACCTTGCTGCCACCAACAAATCTGGAGTTGTTTTTTTCTTTCCTTTTCTTATAGAATTAAAAAGATTTATTTATGGTTGGTGCTTTCCGTTTTCTAGGCTAGAGGCTGCCTAATAAAAGGATATAATGTAGGGCTGGGGTTGTGGCTCAGTGGTAGAGTGCTTGCCTAACATGTGTGAGGCACTGGGTTCGATTCTCAGAACTGCATACAAATAAATAAATAAAGGTTAATCTATATCTATATATATATAAAATTTAGCCTAATCCATCCAAACATTATTTCTACATACAATCCATATAAAATATGAATGAAATATTTTACATTATTTTTTCTTTTATCTTCAAAATCCTGTGTGTTCTACAAGTACAGCACATCTCAGTTCGTTTAGTCATATTTCAAGCGCCCAGTAGTCACATGTAGCTAAAGGCTACTGAATTGAGTTGGGCAGATGTAGGTCCTGCAGAGGACCTGAGTCCTTCCACCCAAGGGCTAGCTCCTGGATTTTAACATAAAATTCTGTGTACCTAGCCCCACAACCTAGACCAAGGATTGATATCTGACTAGGATACATTTTGAGATAAGCATCTCTTCCCATATCTGGGCCTCAGTTTCCAAACTACAGTACCAACAGATTTGAACCCCACAACCTCTGAGGCCCTTTCAGCTTCAGTTTCCCATGTCATGCATGACCCTATGGTTTTAAATGATTTCAAAACCCCCTCTAAACTCTAAGTCCCACCCCCCATACACACCTCTAGTGGCTCCCGATCACCTTTGTAAAACAAGGTAAGGAGAGAGGTCAGAGATTTAGAAAGGAAAAGATGCAGAGAATAAAGGAGGCATTAACACAGGGAGAGAAGAAAGATGAGAGAGAATCAGGAAAGTCAGCCACAACCAGAGTTGGCATCTGCCTGAGCAACTACTGAGCAGGAGGGTCTCTGCCTGTTGTTCTTTGCCACCATGGAAAGTCCTGGTGGTCGTGAGATGGGGCCGCTCTTCCCCCTCAGACCCTCTTCCTCCTCGCCTTGGTGAGCTGCTTAGAAACCCAGTCAGTGGGTCCTCCAGGGGCCATTCTGCTGCTCACATCTCCCCTTCCCTCTTGGAGCCAGGAGGAAGACTTTGGCCTGGAGGTCTGTAAGGGCTGAGGGTCAAGGTCTGGGTGGGATATGATAGACCCAGGGCCCAGAATTTCCTACCAAATAGGAGGAAGCATGAACCTGCTGGGTAGAGAGGCAGGGGTCTCAGTGCCCAGGACGGCTGAAGGCATGTCTTTGTGACCCACCTTTGTTTTCCCCATCCAGAGCCCCTGGCCCAGAGAAGCAGGTTTTGGGGTTGCAATAGAAACCAGAGAGCAGCCTGAGTCCCTCTGGGCTGGACTGGGCTGGGCTGAGGCAGAGGCAGGCTGCTGCTGGGGTGGCTCTCTGGGGAGAGGGAAATTGAAAAGGAAAGGCATCTCCAAGGAGAGTGGAGAGGGAGGGAGGATATATGGGGCACGCGCACGCGCGCACAAACACACACACACACACACACACACACACACACACACACAGCCTCCCTGCCTCAGCCTAAGCCTTACTCCAGAGAGGAGCATTCTTCTCTTTCTTTTGCTTCCCCGCCCATCTGTGCTGTCAGCAAAGTTGGCCTCAAACTTGAGCAGAGCTGAAGGCTGCAGTTCCCTGGGAGCTCCGCAGGGGTGGCCAGGCACTGGCCTCTGAACCTAGCTGGCCTTGAGAATCTGGCTGGCTCCTTCTCACGCTCCCAGCACCCAGTTGGCCCTTGGGCCCCTGGGCCACGCTTCCACCCCTGTCCTGGAGGCTCCCACTTCGGGCTAGGGAATGGTGCACTGAGGTCCCTCTGGAGCTCCTTGTTCAGGTCTGTAGCTGGAGCAGTACAAAGCCCAGGCCAACATGGCTAACCCAGGGCAGCCTCAGTTTCCCCAGGTGCAGGAAGCGGGTTCCATCTCACCACTGGAACTGCCCGAGATGGAGAAGCTCCTCACCAAGGTGGAGGGCAAGGACGACAAAGCCCTGAATCTGTCGAAGTCCTTCTCGGAGGCTCTGGACTTGGAGAAGAATGGCCACAGCCTGCCCTTCAAAGTGATCTCCGAGGGGCACCGAGAGGCTTCACTCCCTGGCTCCCTTTCCCGGGCCAGCTCAAGGCGGGCATCCTCTGTCGCCACCACCTCTTTTGCTCAGGACCAAGAAGTCCCCAAGGATTACCTCATCCTTGCCATCGCCTCTTGCTTCTGCCCTGTCTGGCCCCTCAACCTCATCCCCCTCATCTTTTCTATTATGGTAAGTGCTGCTCTTTGTTCAGGGGTAAAGGCTGGACCTCAGGGTTGGCAGGCATGTCCTCAGACATGCCTGGTAGGATGCAGAGGAAGAGAGCTAGGGGCTGGGATCTTGTGGGAAAATGCTTGCTCAGCTTCCTACTTCCCCTTCCAGAGAGGCCAGGGACTGAGAGCTCTGTGTGTGCCATTCTTTCCTCCTTGCTCCTGGCATTACAGCCATATTTTGCCCCATTCCTGCTGGGGAGGGGAACTCAGGAAGCTGCCTGGAGCTGAATTCTGTGGGGCAGAGTCAGCCAAGTTGGGGGTCTTACTTATTTGAAGGGAGTGGTTGCCCCAAGGAGCCATTCCTGAGCAGAACTCTGTATCAGCAGAGATTGCAGCCAGAAGGGGGTCTCAGGGGGCCACGCATCCAGGAGAGGAGCCAGGTGTCCGGGGCCACCTGGGCATTCTACCAGCCTCTGCCAGCTCTGGTTTCCACAAGGAGGAGCAAGTCAGCTGCCTGCCCCTGGAGCCCTGTGAGCCTCAGTGGTTATGCAGACTCCACCATCTGTCATTAGAGGAGGGGAGGTTGGTCTGGGCACAAGAGAAAAATTTGAGAGTCAGAGGGCAAGGGCCTGCTTTACCAAGAAGGGGTATGTAGGCTGGTCTTTTCTGTGAGGTTTAAATTGCCTTAGATTTTTCTCCAGCCAAGTCATTTTGGGTAGAGCTACTTAGGGAAGATCCCACAGAAAATGTCAATAGTTGTCGACAGGTGACCCTTCAGATCCAGGAAGGAAAGAGGGAGAGGGAGAGGCGTGGCGATGATGAACAAGGTGAGAGCAGAAGGGAGCAAACTCCTCCGTGCCCCCAAGGCTGGTCAGGGCCAAAGGACCAGGTGAGGTGACACTGTTTCCCCTGGAGTGACATGCTGCTGACACATCTATTACCAAGTTCCTAAGAGTTGTGGTCACTCTGGCTGTCCTCTGAGAAAGCCCACATGTCTTCAAACATCTCTGTCCACTTCACTAAGGCCCAGTTTCCATCTAGGGGAGGCCTTCTCTGCCTCACATCAAATCTGGTACCACCCCCTCGGACATCAGGGGACACTGACAACATTCTTTTTTTTTTTTCTTGGTACTGGCAATTAACATCCCCAGTCCTTTTTTAAATTTTTTATTTTGAGACAGGGTCTCGCTAAGCTGAACTTGTGACTGTCCTGCCTCAGCCTCCCAAGTTGCTGGGATTACAGGCGTATACCCCCATGCCCAGTAGCATTCTTGAGTATGAGGGACTTGGCATGGGCTCAAGAGACAGGGCTGGGCAGGGCTCCCTGGGACCTTCCCAAGAACTTCCTGTGCTGCCTGCCTCTCTTGGGGACAGCTGGGGGACAGAGCCAGGCCCCAGGTGTATAGCCAGTGGCTCTGCACAGGGCCAATCTCTTGGTTACAGAGAAAGGTCCCAGTAGGGGAGACAGGCTTTGGGGAGGGAAATCACACAAGGGCTCAGGAGAAAACAGACTCTAGAATTTGTCTCCTGGCATGGGGTGGGGGTGCAGAGTCCAGGTTGGGCAGGAGTTGTCTTCCTTAAAGGGAACTGGGCCTGAGACCATAAGAACACTGAACCCACCTCCAGTATTTCTATGTCCTTTTAAGGTTCTTGAGTAAGGTCATATGGTTGCTGGGCCTGGTGCAAGAAGTACAGCCCTAAACCAGACACCATTTGCCAAGTTGCTGTGACCTGTGGTCCAGTGGGAAGAAACATGTAAACAGGTCCTTACAAAATATTACAAGAAATATCCATGCTAGACATAACCACATGGGAATTATGGAGTTCTGGACAAGTTACTCAAGCCTCTTATCCTCAGTTTACCTATCTGAAAAGGGGGTATAACCATAATGCCTGCATTAAGGAGCTGCTGGAGGGTAAAATGGGATGGGCCACTCCAAGGGCATAAGAGCAACACCCAGTGCATTCTAGGTGCTAGTCCATTGTAATAGTAACTAAGTGGCAGCTGGGAGTCTCCCTGGTGGGGGATGGGAAGCCATTGTAGGTTTTGTTGTTGCAGTGCTGGGGATCAAACCCAGGGCCTTGCATATGCTAGGCAAGTGCTCTACCACTGAGCTACATGTCCCACCTGTTTTTTTTGTTTTTGTTTTTTTGGTACTGGGGACTGAACTCAGGGGTACTCGACCACTGAGACACATCCCCAGCTCTATTTTGTGTTTTATGTAGAGACAGGGTCTCACTGAGTTGCTTAGTGCCTCGCCGTTGCTGAGGCTGGCTTTGAACTTGCAATTCTCCTGTCTCAGCCTCCCAAAGTGCTGGGATTACAGGCTTGTGCCTGGCTCCCACCCGGTTTTTTTAAAAAATAGTTTAATTGAGATATGTCATATAACATACCATTCACTCATCTAAAGGATGCAACTCAATGGTGTTTTTAAAAATATTTTTAATTGATACATAAAAACACAAAATATTAGGGGGGTGCCATACACTGGGTTTTTTTTGTTTGTTTTTTGGTACCAGGGATTGAACTCAGGGGTACTCAACTACTGAGCCACATCTCCAGCCCTATTTTGTATTTTATTTATGGACAGGGTCTCACTGAGTTACTTAGTGCCTCACCGTTGCTGAGGCTGGCTTCGAACTCCCAATCTTCCTGTCTCAGCCTCCTGAGCCACTGGGAGGACAGGTGTGCATTTGTTTATGGTGACAACTTTCAAAATCCCTTCTAGCGTTTTGGAATGTACTGTGTGTTATTCAGAATCACCCCACTGTGCAGTAGCAGCCCAGAGCATCGTGCTCCGAATCGTAAGTTAGTATCAGTGGTCGGCTTTTTCCCATCCCTACCCAATGCTGTTCCCAGCCTCTTGTAACCACCATTCTCCTCTCCACTTCTATGAGAGTGACATTTCTAGGTCCCACTCCTTGTCTCCCTGTGCCTGGCTATTTCATTTAACACAATGGCCTCCAATTCCATCACATGTTGTAAATGACAGAATTTCATCCTTTTTTTTATAGCTGAATAGTAATTGAGTGGTTTTGAGTGTCCTTACAGATAGTTACAACTTAGTCACAGTCAATTTTAGGGCATTTTCCTCATCTCCTAAAGAAGTCCTTTACACTCCAGCTGTCATTCTCCATCCTGTGAGCCTCCCAGCCTTAAGCCAACACTGATCTTTGTCTCTATAGATTTGTCTATTCTGGATGGTTTGTGTCAATTGGATCAGAGAATATGTGGCCTTTGTGACTGGCTTTTTTCCCTTAGCACAGTGTTCTCTTTGAGTTTCTTCTCTGTGGTAGCATGCTCATTGCAGGGTGTGGAGCTGAGGTATTGTAGCCAGATTTCCATTATGGTGGATCTGTCTGGCATAAGGTGAAAGGAGGGGCTAAAGGGGATGAGCCTGACACAGAGGTGAAGAGGCCTGGACCAGGGTCAGGGCAAGGGCCAAGGGGACTTCTAGAAACTCTCTCTCTCTGGGCTACATTGACCATCCATCAATTCATTCATTCATTTATTCAGTTGACTTGAATGGCAAGTTGCTTGTTTTGAGGGAACTAAGTGGTAGAGGATACCTAGCTGTGTCAATGGCTGGGCCCCTTTATGAACCAGGCACTGTGCTAGGCATTTGGGGAGTAGACAGCTATTGTAAGTGGATTGTATTTTGGGGCATAGCAGAAGGGTACAAGAGTGGGGCAAGGACTGCAGGCAGGGACTTGCTCCAGGAATTTAAATTTTGTTCCAGTGGCTCTAAAGATCCCCAGATACGTTTTAAGCATGGGCAAGATGTGGTCAGTTCATATTTTAAAACCAACCCTCAACTGCATTGTGGGAATGGACTACCACAGGGAGGCCCCATGTCTAAGCAGGGGTGATGAAGTTCTGACTTCAGCAATGGGCTCAGAAGGAAGGACAGTGAGAGGAAAATGTTAGGAAGGAGGAGCCCTGTTTGCCTCAGGCCGCTGACTATCCAATTCAAAAATATCGGCATCATCTTGGAGAGAGCTCTGGGGCCCACAGCACTTAAGGCAGAGGGAAGTGGCCAGAAAACAGTTGTGAAAAGATTCTAGGAGGTGGGAGGAAAGCTAGAAAAGAGGAGAGACACCCAGAGCAGAGTGGATCTGAAGGAGGAAGTGGACAAAGGCTGTGGAGAGGAGTGTCCACTGAGTTGACCATTCATAGACCCCTGGTTCCCCCTGTGATGGAAAGACCTAGATGAAAGGAGAGGTGGTGATTGATGGGGGGGTTTCCTGAAGAGGAGAGGCCATGAGGGCCGAGGCAGATAGGAATATTCAAGAAAGGGAGGTGTTCATGCTCTACAGTCTCCCTGTTACTGGGGACATGGAAGGCAAGGTGATTTGTTGAGAAATAGGGGCATGGTGGCAGAGGGAAGACAGACAGGTCAGTGGCCAGAGGGCTTTGCTGAAGTTAGAGATGATGGATGGGGGTTGTCATCAGCCTGCACAGTGGCGTGAGTTTCTCCAGTTGTTGGTGTGGGTTTGTAGACACGGACATAGGGGGAATAGGGATGACAGAGGTGTCATGAAAGCAGGACAAAGTGGCACAGGGGAAGCAGGCAAGAGTGACTGAGATGACATGGCAGAAACAGGGCTGAACAGGGAGGCAGTGAGACCAGGAAGATGGTGACATTCAGATGCCAACCTCATGTGAGAACATGCTCTGCAGATATTAACCAGCTTAAGAGAGTCCGTGGGGGTGACGAGTCTCCTTCCATCC
>PVHX01007895.1:0-87735 GCA_004024805.1 Geosciurus inauris
TTTCCTTCATTCATAGACCATTAATTGTTGTTCTTGTTGATGTGTCTAAAAATCTCCTTTCATTTTAAAATGTTTCTTTGCTTCTTTTGCTTTGCCATAGGTTTGGGGACGTGTGCATAAGCTACTAACATAGTCTGATGAGTAGGAGTCACTACTGAGACACTGAGCTGTCATAAACCATGCTGTAAATAGAAATTTGGGAGTCTGGGTTTTGTCATTATTTCAATTTGGTTGAGGTTATTTCTTTTAACTTTGATCTGGATGTTTACAGATTCAAACTTTCTAATTTTTGACATATGATACATTATAAAACCCAGCTTTCTTTTAATTTTAGGTAGAGAAAATAATTTTATTGTACATTACCTCGACAATAAATTCACTGTTTACCTCCAGCACCACCTGTCATGGAAGACACAATATTAGCATACATTTTCATATTTAAAGGAAGCAGTGTTATAAAAGCATTGGTGGTATTCTTTCATTGACTTATTTCTTAAATATATATTTAATTAATAATGTAGAATAAACTTCAGTAATAGAAAATGGATAAGAAATTTCCATTCAGAAGGCTTTTAAATTTTTAGAGAAGACAAAAGAATAACTCTTCAGCAAGGCAGGATAAGACACCTGCTTCAACAGAGGCACCCATGGGCTCAATGGAAGGGTAAAACAGGCAACTCAAGGTATCAAAGCAAATTTGAGGGAGGCCTCTTAGGGAAGTGGAGATCTAAAGAGAATTTTCAGGATGAAGCTGTTTTGATAAAAGGAAGTGATAAGGAAGAACATTTCAGCTATAGTAAAACTAGAACACACGGAAAGGCACTAGGCTTCAGAGGATGTTATAGAAATGGTAAATATTGGGGGGAAGATAGAAGTGTCTTGGAGCAATGTTCAGAATGTCAGTTTGAAGGAAGATCATGATGTGCTTTATGCAGCAGGCTAAGGAGCTTGGATTTAACTGGGTAGAGACTGGGAGTGACAAAAACATTGTCTTTAAAATACTGATATAAAGGAAAGATTACAAAGGAAAGCACTCAAAGTCAAGACACTCAGGAATTAGCAATTAATTAGAGAAGACATAATTAGAACAGGACCCTCAGTGCTGCAATGGCATTGGAGAGAGAAGGGAGATATCACCCAACGATATCAACCCAAAACTGATAGGGCTTATTGATTGAGGGATTTCAGGGGAGTAAGTCAGATGACTCTGATGACTTCAGCTTAACTTTCTGGGAGAATGGAAGTATTATTAACAGAAATGGAAAATTCAGCAGGAGACCATCACTGCAGGAAGATGATAGCTTAGATTTGTTCCACTTACTTGCAATGTTACTTCTGATATCAGAGATAGATACAAAACCTGAAAACATGAAAGTTTTCCAAACAGCCTTATTTGAAGTTGAAAGAAATGAGGACACAAAATGAAACAGCGTAAGAAGATAAATGGAGTAAATAGTGAATAGGATCTTGTGGAAAATGCTGACTTTTGGGCAAAGAACTGTAGGGAGAAGCCTGAAGGCAGAGGGCTCTGATAGAGGACAAGGGACCTGGTGTAGGCACAGAGCAGGTTCTTAGTGTAAGAATACTGAGAAATGTTGAGGGTTGGTATAGATGCAGAGTTTAGAAAGGAGAAGAGATTGGATAAGAAGGCGGGGAGGTATCTAGAAAGGAGGCAGAAGGAGTGTAGTGCCAAGAAGTCAGACAAACAAGGACTGTTTAATGGCTTATGTGTGATAGCAAAGTCAAGAAGAATGGGAACTGAGAGCCTTGGGATCTTAAAGCAGGCAGTCATCACTCACTTTGGCATACATTAGATTGCAGGAGTCAAGAGTTAGTTATTAGGAAAGAAAGTAGAAAGAGTGGTCATAGATTGCAGTTTGAATAAGTTAGCAGGAAAAAGAAATATAAGAGATTTGATGCAGTTCAAAGTCTCATTAAATCAAGGCGTATTTTTTTAGGTTGAAAAACTATGACCAAATATATAATCTAAAGGGAGAGGAGAAAGGATTTATGGAAAAAGAATGGTAGAATGAGAAGGGAAAAAGGAGAAAGAGGAAGAGGAGGTGGAGGAGGAGGAGGACAAGGGGAAGGAGGAAAGAGGAGTTATAGTTATGATTAAGAGAGAGTAGTAATGGTTAAACTAAAAGTACAGATAAACAATGATAGAGAAAGAATACTTCCTTTTCTGGAAGGGAATGTCAACATATATATATATATATATATATATATATATATGATATATATGTGTTATAAAATACACATGTATGTCCTACATAAAATACATATAACATTTCAAAAACCAACAGAAGAATACAAGGATAAAAAACCATCATGAGGTGTAATTGAAGGAAAATTATTCACATCTCTATTCCTTAGCTTTGTGGTAAGCATGATAGAGGAGGGCTAGAAGTGACTGTCAATGGTCTCTAAAGTCTTTAGGGAGGTGTCAGGAAGCCAACTAAATGCCATGGGGCAGAAGAGATAGGTAGGCCCACCCTGTATACTTAGGAAACATTTGAGCTCAGAAAATTAGGAACAGAAAAAAAAAAACGTGTTCCATACTTGGTGAAGAGTTTGTGGAGAAGCTGAGATGAGGAAGTAAGAATAGAATACTTATTTCATCTGTTTGGTGACTTCTCTGTAGAACTTGGTTAACTGGGAGAAGGGAGAGGAGGACACAAGGACTGTCCCAGGGTTGGGGGTGTGGTGGAGGCAGAGTGCAGGGTTAGGGAGGAGATGAGGTACTATTGTGAACTCCAGCTAATCAGGAAACAGAGTGAACCTGGGAAGCTCCCATGAACTGAAGCTGAAGACTGCACAGGTGGTGTGGGCCAGTGCAGTCTGCAGTGGGGGTCATTGTAAGAAGGAGCAGAGGGAGGACATGGGCAGGATTTGTAATGGCAGACGGGTCCAGAAGGGAACAACAGAGATGAGATATTTGTCATTGGGAATTGAGTCTCCTCTTAATTCACTTTCTCAGGTGCAATTTTATTAGATATGAGTAAAATATCTAAACCTGGGAATGAATATCAATATTTACTAGATCATATTATTCAGTTGCATAGAATTGCTATTTTATTTAATTATTTTGAGGGTTAAAATTTTGACCTTTTGGGAGTCAAATTTTTGATGTTAGAAAAGCAGATGATTCTGGAAGGTACAAGAAAAAATCAAACAGGATCTCACTAACAGGAGATTGGCATTTTTTTTCATACTTTTTCTTTGTAAACCCATACTTCCACAATTTTTTTTTTTGGTTTGGGAATTGAATGCAGAGGTGTTTTACCACTGAGCCATATCTTCAGCCTTTTCAACTTTTTATTTTGATTCAGGGTCTCATTAAATTGTTTTAAGGCCTTGCTAATTGCTGAGTCTGGCCTCAAACTTATGATCTTTCAACCTCAGCCTCTTGAGTCACTGGGATTACAAGCATGTGTCACCATGCATGGCTAATTTTTTTTTAATCAAAAAGAAACCATATATATTTAATTTGGTAATTTGCCTTTGCACTGAATGGCTATCATGGTTAAGTACTGTGTCCATGAATACATATAGACACATATTTTGATTTTGTGTTATGTATCACTTAGTAGTAGCTGCCTTTCATTCTGGGCACTGAGATATTAGGGTAACTGAGAACCAATACCTTGAGCAGTTCATGCTGTAGACTAAACTCTGACATGCAGTTCTCAGGCACCTCCTTCATTGGGAGGTTAACTGGGAGCCCTGCCTTGGTGAATGCCAGGTTGGTGAGCTCAGAGCATGTGAGCCCTTTATTAACAAGAGTCTCCCTGTTCTCATCTTTGGCTTCACACTAGTTTCTGTTACCTGTCTCTTCTCCACTGCTCTCTTTCTTTCTCCTCTTTGATATTCTCTTCCAGTTTTTCCTTTCTCCCTTCCTGACCTTGTCTCAAGCCTGATGGAACCACAGTAACATCATTAGGTTGCTTCCCCTACCCACCTTGGTGTGGGCAAGCAGAGCTGCAGAACTTCAGAACTAATAACTCATTTTAACTTGAAAACAGTAAGAATGAATCATAGCTGGGTTCTGCTCATAATTCAGTTGGATATTTGGAAGATTATTTTCACTCTGGTGGAACACATTGTCTGTGGTTTCTGCCTGCTTACAATAAGCCTACAGGTTAATATTGTATGCATGCAGTATTAAAGCAACAACTGAGAATAGGCCCAAGTCTTTATTCTACTAATTATTATTATATTTTCAACACCTAATTTTTTTGAGTCACCTAATATTACATTACCAAGCTGTTCTGATTTTGTTTGAATATTTGTGTCATATAATTGTGCCCTGGCTCTGAGTAAATATTGATGTTTATGTTGAATTATCTGATATTATCCTTGCGAAGGTCTTCAAAAATTTTGCTCATGAAAACTTAAGACATTTTAAAATGCATTAAAGAAATGAATAAATGATCTGAACAGACACTTCTCAGAAAATGAAGTACAAATGACCAATAAATATATTTTAAAATGCTCAACATCCTTAGCCATTGAGGAAATGCAAAATCAAAACCACCTGGAAATTCTACCTCATAGTCAGTATGGCTATTAAAAAAAATAAGAAATAACCAACGTTGTTGGAGATGTGGAGAAAAAGAGACCTAAACATTGTTGGTGGGAATACAATACTAGCATATGGAAAACAGTATGCACATTCCTTAGAAAACTAAAAATAGAACTACCATATGATCCAGCCATACCACTCTTGGGTGTATACCCAAAGGAAATGAAGTCAGCATAAAAAATAGATACCTGCATAACTATTTTTATTATGGCATTTTCATAACAGATGAATGGAAAAGAAAATATAGTGTATATGCACAATGGAATATTATTCAGCCATATAGAAAAATGAAATCATGCCATTTACAGGAAAAAGGATGGAACTGAAGGGCATTGAGTTAAGTGAAATAAGCCAGATACAGAAAGACAAGTATCACATGTTTTCTCTCACATATGAAAAAAGAAAGAAAGAAAGATAGATGGCCTGAAAGAAGAAAGGGAAGGAAAGGTAGGCAGGGAGGGAGGGTGGAGAATACAATTAAAGAACAATAAATGTGTGTGACAGAAATGTCACAGTGAAACCCATTAATTTGTACAATTAGTGTGAGTTAAGAATTATAGTAATAAAAACTGAATACAAGAAATTATTCTCCCTTTCTCCCCAAAATCAAATGACAAAAGAAAATTTTGAAAAGAACATGTGCTTCTTTAAATCTTGTTATAGTGATAGCTAAACCTTGTCATTTGATCCCCATATCATCCATTAGGATAAAAAAAGGTTACTAAACAGTTGGTGTTTGTTTTACTCCTATTTTTCCTTGAACTCTTCTATCCTATTTCCATTGATGATTCAGTAGACTACATTAGCCTTACATTCATAATAAACAGCACAATTGAGCAAACAATATGCAAATATGGAAATTTTGATACAATATAATTAAATACAAAAAATAAAACTTGACTAGAAACGTATCACAGAGATGGAGTTTGTAAAAACCAATGGATGAGGGGCTGGGGTTATGGCACAGTGGTTGCGTGCTCGCCTAGCACGCGGGAGGCACTGGGTTCGATCCTCAGCACCACATAAAAATAAAATAAAGATATTGTGTCCACCTAAAAAATAAACATTTAAAAAAAATAAAAAAAAAAAACCAGTGGATGAATAAGTATTACTTATCATTAGAATTAAACAAGTTCTAGCATCGATTCCAATTGGCTTTGTCTTTTACTTGTAAATACAGTTCTTAGAGAAGTTGTTCACTTTAATAGGTCAATGATATTGGAGGATTTTTTTTCTTAGTAGAGTCATTAAATTCTTTAAATTTATTCTGAATGATATGACCTAAAGTTACAGAGTAATCTATCCTCAAAAGTGATTTTTAAATGATATCTCTATCAGCTAATAAACTTTCATCTTTGTTGAAAGCAAATAATTGAAAACCCCTTGACTTATGAAAAAATTCATTAAAAGCAATAGAATTGCCAGGTGTGGTGGCGCAGGCCTGTAATCCCAGTGGCTCGGGAGCCTGAGGCCGGAGGATCAAGAGATCAAAGCCAACCTCAGCAACAGTGAGGCATTAAGCAACTCAATGAGATCCTGTCTCCAAATAAAATACAAAAAAGGGCTGGGGATGTGGCTCAGTGGTTGAGTGTCCTTGAGTAGTTCAATCCCTGGTACCAAAAAAAAAAGCATTAGAGTCAATTTTCTTTCTCAAAACTGACTTCATATTTTGAGTTGTCTCTTAATTTAATGCCCCAGATAGTTTTACAATCCATTGCTCTATAATTTAGTAATATTTACCATGGGTGATTTTTTAAAAAGGGGAATGGAGAGAGAGGAGAACCAGCTGATACCTTGGGTTCAGGTGTATGTTCAGCTAGTTTGATTTAAAGAAAGAATATGGAAGCTGAGGACCTAGAAAATACTTCCTTTAAAAGTATATATGGGGCTGGGGTTGTAGCTCAGTGGTAGAGCGCTTGCCTGTACTGGGTCCCTCAGCACCAAATAAAAATAAATAAATAAAATAAAGGTATTTGTGTCCGTCTACAACTAAAAAAAAAAGTATATGTGCACTTTACATTTTGAGCTGCTCATGCATTTCAGTGAATGTGTCCAACTGAAGACTACTGTCATGATACCAATTAAGCTGTTATCGGGTTTCTTAAATTGGTGCACACATGAAATCAAACAAATTCTATTCCATAGTGGACGCTTAGCTTATATTATAGTTTGGCTTGATAAAAAGCAATGCAATTTAGAGACACAAATTCCTTAGACTTGGAGGCAGAAGAGCTGAGTATGAGTTTGATTCTGTCCTTTGCCAGCAGCGTGACTATGGACAATCCCTTTAGGCTCCCTACTTCAGGCTCTAATCCAAATGGAATCATGGTGAGAAATGGAAGGGCCCAGCAGACATTTGGTACATCTCTAAAGAGAAGAGTGCAAGAAATTTTCTTCTGCTTGAGAGGATGTGTTCATAGCACCCAGGCCATATAAAAAGTACTAGTTAATCATTTTTAGAGACTGCAAAGTAACCACACCAACCAGTTGATCTATGGCTCCAAGAGAATAAGAAAGCATTTGAGCTCCTTTTACTTTGCACTTGTCCTGTTGGGCCCAGCTCAAATAGCCCTAAGAATCCTAGAGTATAACCTCCTTTAAGTCCTTTCACTGTTCCTGACATTTTTTTCAGATCAGGGAAATGCAATGCTAGATCCCAGGCCATGTTAGGAGTCTCAGTTAACAGAACTTGTGCAGGATGGAGGCCTTTGTGATACACTGGCATTTCCACTCCGTGCTAAGTGACTTTACTGATGAGGGTGACAGTAGCCAAGCCTTCCAGTCCCACTGCTTTATGTGCAAGTCTCCCTGAAGGAACTCAGCAGTTGTTATTCATGAGCTCCTTACTTTCCAGGAAACACCTGGAATGGGTGTTTTGGAAGAAATGTGAAATTACATCACCTTCCCAAACTGTACCAGGTAGCATAACTGTGTGAACCTCAAACTCTCAAGAGTATTTATGGGCTCCTTGGTAATTGCAGAACTCCTCACCTGTGAAAATCCCTTGTCATATGTGCTTTTCAGAGCATAGGTGGGCCAGACATGATCCTCTGATGTGGCTTGGCCTGAAAGCTTGCCTAAAAGACACTCACAGAATGGAACTGACTGAACCAGGCACCACATTGACAGAATACTAGAAATGGCAGTTGGAAGCACCTGCTGTTGAGGGAGCAAAATAACCTGGAGAGCTGTGGGGCATCCTAAATGTAGGATGGTTTTTGTGGGCCTTGCTGATGAGAGAGTTTTTTGTCTTTTCTTTTTCTCTGTGTCCTTATAATAAGTTGCATTCATGAAAGGAACAGGAAGGTGCCTAAGAAAATAATTATATGTGTGTGTGTGTGTGTGTGTGTGTTAATTTATGGGAATTCAGTGGAGAGTAAGACATAATTCCTACCTAGAAAGGTTGCATATTAAAGGAGAGGGAAAGCAGATAAAAGAGAAAAAAGATTTGGGGAAGTATTTGATATTGTAAAAGAAGCATGTCAGTGGGACTTGTGTAGGGAGTCAATTCTGACCCAGTTGAAAGAGATTTTACTTTCGCACTGTTGGGTTCAAATCCAGATTGTCCTAATTGTGGGTTCTCATTTCTTTCCTAAACTTTTTTTTTTTTTTTAGTTTCTAAATGAGATACTTCTATTTACTTTTCAGGATTTTTGTCATACATTATAACTGTAAAATATATTGTAATATGGTAGAATGACAATACGATGACAGAACTTACCTCCAGAATCTATTCCTCTTTAACTGAGTTTGAAATTCTCAAGCTCATTTTGAAGCCCACTAGTCACATTGACATCGTCTACTCACATGTGGGTGGGAAATACTGTGAAATGATTTGGCAGAAGAAACACAAGGTAGACACTAGATCCATTCATTCATTGAAAAGGAGTCATTGACTAAATATGTGATAGGCACTGTTCTCTGTATGCAAGTCTGACTGGTTATGATGGCCACACCTCCAAAAGGAATAATAGAATATATGACATTAACAATATCTTGCCATTTAACTTTTAGCAAGTTGCAGAGAATTTTCTGGATCTCGTTTTCTCTTTCAATATTTGCTCCTAGAGGAAATCTGATGATTTTATAAAAGATATGTGGACTCTAAGTCATTACCTATGTTCACTGCAATATTAGTCTACATATTATTCTTACATAATGAGTGCATTTGAAGTCAGAGGTATTGAACAAGGCTATTTGTGTGTCTATGACTTACTTGCCTTTTTGAAGTCAGTTTTGAAGTCATTTGCACACCTAGGACCTTCCTATTAATAAGCAGTTCTCTCTCGAATAATGCTTATAAAAATTATTGAGTAAAGTAGTTGCTATCTTCCTAGGAATATGGTAGAGATGCCAAGTTCAAGCCTAATTATACCACTTTTGTTTATAATTGAAGGTATATCAAGTAATGGCCTTTCCGTTTGTAAGCCATGTAATTTTCTGTGTAGAAAGGAAGGGCAAACATTTCTCAGGCAAGTAATATCTAAGGGCTTCACTCGAGTCTCTCGTCACACACCCTGTCATCAAACTGCTCTCTATGAGGGAGGAATTCCAACCACCTTCCCACTTGGGAAAAGGAAGGAAACATCGCTACAGCCCAGTCAATGGATTCATTGCTCTGTGAGGAAGTCTTCCCTGGACCCCTAAATACTAGAAAGAAATCATCATCAGACTAGTTATTTAGGATTCATTGTTCTCTAAAAGAGACAAATACCTTTAAAAAGGAAAAGTATCACATAGTCTTAAGAGTCAAAAAATACTTTTAAGGCAGAATTTTTGTCCTGAAACTCTATAGATAGATATCACTGAAGGAAACTAAAGTTATAGTACTAAAGTTATAGTATGGTAATAATTCTTGCTATCTCTTGAAATATAAAACTTTTTTTTTTTTAAAAAAATGAACTCTTCAGGAATTTGAAGGTAAAATTATAAATGTGCCCATTTGGCTTAAAAATATTTATATCAAGGGAAAAAAGTAATAGAGGTGAGATTTCATGCTTCCATGTAAACTTTGGAGTTACTATAATATGTAGTACTGAAACCAATCATTTAATGTGATCTAGGATATTCTGTTTAGTACAAATAAAAAACATTCAGATAATATGCTCTCCACCCCGCATTATATTTCTGGAAATCTGCCAGTCAAAATAAATAATAGAGGTGAGCTGTGCTTCTATGTAACAACAAACCTTTTTTACTTTCCAAGAATCAGAATGTTTGCTTGGAGTGTTTATATCTCGTATGAAGTATAAATGGTTACTATATATGCATAAAACTTGTTAATCTGATCAATGGCTGTCTTTTTATGGTTTTATCATGTGATATAGTCCTCATTCAACTAGTAACTATTCTGCCTCTAGTGATTCCTTCCTAATAGAATTTACCCAACCTAGAACATTTACTTAAATCTTTAGAATCTCCAGGCAAATGTATGAAACTAGGATTCAGAAGCTAGACATACACTTCTACTGCATAGGTATTCAGTAGTGCTGACCATAGAAGAGCAGAGTTCTGACAGTGGAAGAAGCTTAGTGACATCATGTCTAACCACACATTCTCCCTGGGTTACAGTAAAACCCCGAGGAGTGAAATGCTTTCGCCTAAGTTACACAGCTACTTTGAAGGGTAGCTTGTGACTCAAACTTGAGATGTCTGAGTCTCGGTTCAGTGTTGATTATATCCCACCAGTACATCCAGTTTATAGCAGAAGAACATGATGAACATCCTTAGGAAGAAAATGATAAAGGACTCAAGTAATAAAATAAAACACCCTATTGAAACCTGGAGTTTGGGGTACTTTATTGGTTAAGTCAGTCAAAATTTTGTTTAAAGTACTCTTTGTGGTTGAGATGTAGCTGACACAAAGTACCCATAAGTCTGAGAGGTCACCACACCCTCATTAGTGTAAGCTGCAGTGATGCCCCAGAGAGTCTTTGATTTAGTTGATGAAAAAGGGGCAGAGTTCAAATGCAGGAAATTGAATAAAAATAGGCATGTTTATTTTCCTATAATACCTGTAATATCATATCGATTCTCCTAAACATTTCTTACATTTGTCACAATCTTGAAATATGCTGGAAGTCTCTACTTTCCTGTTCCAGACATTTTTAATTGCTATCTTAAGGGAAATTCCTATCTTAGGAAATTGTGTGTGTGTGTGTGTGTGTGTGTGTATGTGTGTGTGTGTGTGTGGGTGCGTGGTTTTTTTCCCAAGCAAATTAAGCAAATGCTATCTTAGAAATGCATAAGAACATACGTTTATCACAATTACCATAAAATATCAAAAACAAATACTTTCGTATCTATGAGAAGTGGGAAAGAATTGAGTGTCAAAACCACTAGGATTACCAAGGAAAATAAATTAATAGTACCAAAAAGAGGTCCTGGGAATCTGAAATATAACACTCTTTCAAGATCAAGGAGAAGATGAATTAACTCTTTAATTAAATAATAACACATTTCATAAAACATGCCTGTGCAGACAGCAATAGGAGGCAAACTTTAGTGCTTAGAAGTTGCTTCTAAAATCTTAACCCAGGCCATTTTCCTTGCTGAAAACAAAATGTTTTTCTGAGCCAAAGTATGGATATACCCCAGAGAAGCATGCCAAGATGTATATGTGGATAATTTAATATTTTTCTGAAAGAGAA
Organism: Geosciurus inauris; assembly: GCA_004024805.1. Lineage (NCBI taxonomy): Eukaryota > Metazoa > Chordata > Mammalia > Rodentia > Sciuridae > Geosciurus > Geosciurus inauris. Next base: position 11,236 of record PVHX01007895.1, read on the forward strand.
GTTCGATTCTTAACCTTCCTTTAGTAATTTATTCATTTAGTAAATAAATAGCAATCATTCTAATAGGACATCACACTCCTCTGGTGTTTTTCAGTTTAAAAATATTTTTAAAAAATGGTCTTGTTTAACAATGTCTCAACTAGGGGAACAGAATGTTCTACCACTGTTCTCACGTTTCCTACTGAGCTTGGCTCTGTGCCCTCGGGCAGTGTTGGGCTTCTGCACTGCTTTTGAAGTTCATAGAAACGTAAACTCCAGGAAGGACACTTGCTGTGCCAACTGGTCAATCATGTGCTCCTGACTCTCCCAGCCCTGGCTGCCCTGTCTTTTAGAACTGAAGTTCATGAATATAATGCCACTTGTCTGCGAATAGCATGGGAATCATTTTCCAAGCTGTGTCATAACACCCCTGCAGACATCCCTAGGGGAACTGAGGGGGAGCTAAGTATGAGGTATTTGCTTAATTTGCTTGGAAAAAAAAAACCACACGCGTGCGCACACACACACACACACACACACACAATTTCCTAATAATTCCCTCCCCTTATCTTTCTCTTCTTTTAATATATTTTGACTGATTTGTCATTTGATCATCATAGACTTAAGTCTAATCTAATCTAAACCAGCTTAATTGCTTCTTTACATAACCTTTTCTAATTGCATTAGCAATAGTTACCTCGTCCAAGGTTAGGATACTCACTGTGCGTGATGCCCAGACAGGCACTTCACATCTTGGCCACCCAGGGTTGAGGAAAGTAATATAACCTCTTAAATACCATATTTATGTTAAAGAAATAAATTATGTAAATATTTCCTTCCTGACTAAAGGTTGACAAAAAAGTCTTTCATTTCCCTAAGGTCTATGCATTGTATCAATGTTTACTTCCTAATTTTAATATTGTATGTAGTTATATAAAATATTACCATTGGGGGAAACCAGATAAAAGGGTATAGGGGACCTCTCTGTACTATTTTGGTAACTTGCTGTGAATCTATAATTGTTCAAAGTAAATAATAATAATCATCATCATAAAATAAAAACTGACTAAATAAATAAATTTCCTTCCTGGCCTATAGGAGGAATGCTTTAAATAATAAGACTTAAATATTTCATATAGTTGCGATGTAATTTTTTCATAGCTGACTTCCCTCTACTTAGAAAGAAACTCATAGGGAAATAACTGTTTAAAAGAAATGAACTTTCTCAACTTTACATTCTTTCAAATTCATTTGCACTAGGAATTTTCACGGCAATCTGTCTGATTTAAATATAAGTAAAAGATAATGAAAAATACTTTTATTTCTATTTATAAATTTTAGAATTATCCTAGCATTTAATCTGAATTAGATTGTGTCTCTGAGGACATTTAAATCTAATTGAACTCATTTCTCACCCTGTTTCTCTATGCCATTAGGTCCCTTGAGGCACAGAGAATCCTTTGAAATCACTGGAGGCTGGACTTGCAGATCTCTCTTTGCAGAAAGGAGATTTAAAATGGAACAAACTTCATGTAGAAAGCCCAAAGGAGACAGAAAAGACAAGACCTGAAGGTTACATTTCCTTCCTTGGTCTTTAAATTCTACTTACCATTAGAATGATCAAAAGACAAATGTTTCTGAGAAGGAGCCAATCCATTCCTTTTGGTTTCTCTTGCACACAAACCCCAGTGAGATTCAATTTTAGTTCTGGTCTTCTGGGTCCTGAATTAGGCTCTGTGGCAAGATGTGCTTCAGGACGCCCTTTTAGGAGGGCATGGGCTATAACTCTGATGCTCTCTGGGCCGAGGGATGAAGATATTCTATAATGACTCTGTTTCCCCACCCCAAACTCCTGGGCTGGTCTGGAAGGCTGGCATTGTTTGGGCTTTGGGTAAGAACATAGACACACCTTGATTCTTATTGCAATGAAACCCTTTGTGGGACACCAAAAAAAAAAAAAAAATCATCTTACAGAGGAGGACAAGATTTATAGGGAAGATACCCAATGAATAATAAATTACTCACAACATGAAAAATAATTAAAATGCTAGGGCCTATCATCATGCTGAATAAAATTAGAAGGCTGTTTCTTACTGCCAACATTGTAAAAGCAAAATTACATATACTGACAACACAGACACACATGTCCACTACAGAATCAACTTCAAGAAATGATACTCTTAGCAGAGGATATTGTAAAAAGGCACCAGGCCTACAGAATGGTGTGGGGAAGAAAACAGAATAATGAAGCTCTCCTCTCTTACTTCATAAGATTCCAGTTCCTCTTGAAGAAGTCCTATGGTTGACCTGTACTCTCAATTTTTAAAATATTTTGGAATAACATTGTTAAAATGAAGAAACGGATTTAACTAGTACCAAAATGTTTGCTTCCAAATTTGGACACCTTTCTTCTGATTATATAATTGAATCTCTACGATACAATACTTCTGGAATTAATGTTAAAATGGTAATATGGTTTCCTCACTCCTCATGGGCATTTCCACTGACCAGCAATGTATTGAACATGAACAAGGAACACATTTTTAAATCTTCATTAAGGAAAAGCTGAAGTTGGAAACCTGAGAATTTAAGAGAAATCAAAAACCAGAGCTTATCTGGATATTTTTAATATCACTTTCCTGTTTTAATTTTTCTCTTTCCCTTAGTATGTATTTTGAATATGATAGAAACTTCTGAAAAAAAAATGCAGGTTGGTAGCAACATCAACCAACATAAAAGAAAATGTAGTTAAATGTTCTCTAATGGCTAATACATGTTGGTTGGAGAATTTCAAAAGGAGGAGGCATCTTCACCACCCTGTCACTATAATTCATAAACAAGGCAGACTCTGCTGTGGAATGTACACTAAATAGCACTTGTTTCCTTGAGAAACAGTAGAGTGTTTTTGGAAGCATGAGAAAGACTCTAGGCAATTAGAGGGGCAGCATAGTATTTTAAATTGAAGAGAAATGAATTATATTTTGGACACATTTATGAGAAAGGGAGAAGAAAATTATATTTAAACAATGGGAGAAATGAATTGGTACAAAGAGGTAATATTTGAAGTTATCTACCCAAGCCCAACCTTAAATTTGGGAATAACTGCCTAATTCAAAAATATATAAGGTGACCTGGTAAGGCATATGTTTGGTATCACTTTTTGAAATACTTCTTCAGGTAGTTCTAAGGTTATTTGAAGTAGTGGGTACTGCCAAGAATATAAATGATCTCAAATTGATGGACTTTCAGGCTTAATAAAATTTGACTGACATCTTCTTTTTATGTACTAGGTGGTTCATCAGAGTCCATGCATGTAAAATCCTTTCAAGTGTCTGCATCAAAAGAGGGAATTTGAGAATTTGAGCTTCAGTGCTTCCAGTCCTATTTTCTGGGACCATCAATCAAAAATAAACGTGGGAGACATTTGGTTGCAATGGGAAATACTGTGGAACACAGCAAGAACTCTTTAGTACATTTATGGTTATATACAATGAGTCAGTCTGAATGTAAGAAGTTTGGAACTGTAACTACTTCCAAGAAGGCGCAGAGGCAACCTACAATAGTGTATGACACCGACATGTATCATGTTGAAAGTTGACCATTGTTTAGCTAGATAAAGAAATATATTTTTAATTTATGTATAATTAAATTAGATTAATTTTATTTGCCTAAAAGAATTAATGAAATAAGTCTAGATCTTTAAGTGACTTTGCTTTTCACAAAGGGAAAACTATATTCTGTATTGCTATGCCCAGTGCAAATATTTTAGAAAAATTTCCATCTTTGTTTGGTACTATGAGAGACTGATTTTGCTAGGTTTATGTAGCTCACACTTTTGGAAGCCGAAAGACCAAGATCGGGCAACCCCATTGGTTTGGCTTCTGGTGAGGGTGTTCAGCCTGCAAAGCAACATGGTGGATGGCATCATGGCATATGCACACACAAGCGTGGGATAGCAGTCACATGGCATAGGAGAAAACAGATGAGATTTAGGGGCCAGGCTTGCTGTTTCTATACTAACCTGCTCTCTTTCGAACTAACCAGCGTCTTTTAAGAACTACATTAATACCTTCCAAGGGCAGTGTCTCCAGTGACGTAATCATTTTCCCCTAGTCCCTGCTTCTTAAAGGTTCTATCACTTCTGTACAAACATAGTGGAGATTACAATGCCAGTACCTGGACCTCTAGGTGACACTCAAATCACATTCAAACCATAGCAAGTAGTTTTAAAAGATTCTGTAATAATGAAGAAGAGATTACTTCATGCTCCATTATTTCATTTCTAATTACTCCTTGGGAGAGTTACAGTCATGATTTTAAAGTAAAATCCCCAAAGACAAATACTTGGTCATTTTTCTAAGCTTGGGTAGATAAAGGGTAGGTACTTCTGTTTCACTTGAGAACTTCCAGACACTATAGAAAAAAGGGTATGTACTATTAATACCTAAAGATACCATAGAGATTATATGACACAATGTCTCTTCTCTTTCTTCTCTTCCATCTTTGTTATAACAGTAGCCCAGAGAGGCCAAAGATAGGGCAAGAATCAAAGATAGGGCAAGAATTCCATCTCCCTGCTTCAATATCAATCTATATAAATATCTAGCCAATTTTCAGTATTGGTTACATGTGTGACGGTCAAATAGTTGATGATCAAATATTACTGGTTTTAAATAATTTTTATACATCTTACAGCTTACTAAACTACTGAATTTAGTAGTTATTTCTATGAGCAGATTTTTTTAGTAAATTCTTCCTAGTATTTACCTTTGACGTCAAATCTCTGGCATTTCATTTGCTCAGATAAAAGTGCACCTTGAACTTCAGGGATGCTCTGGATATTTAGTGATTGTTTTTGTACTTGCATAATATCATCCAAAATATCAGGACATATTCATTCCAAATATTACATGGATGTAGAGCACAGAACTCTTAACACTTGTAGTTTTCAAAGTAATGCACAAGAAGGCGGCTAACTCATTGTGTACAAGTTCTCTTTGAAAAAAGAAATGTAATTGATACAGGCAAAGATTTGTAAAAATGATGTTAGGGAAAAGTTTTCCAACAAACTGTCATAGTATAGGGTTACTAGTAGATTGAAGGATTTAAACAAAGTTATACTTCTTGAAAGCATCTGTTAGAGGAAAGGACGTTTAAAAAATATTTATGGTCCTAAACTGTCAAATGTAGTACAGTGGTTTCCAGAGCTGACACAAACAAAAGGGTTTTCATTAGCCTGGGCCTGGAGGGATGGACAAAAGGTAAACAGGCTTGTCTTAGTTTTGACCTAGAATGTGGCTAGAGTTCATCTGATGGTTCACCTACAGCTCTGAAGATAAGCATCCCATCCCCTCATTAAAGTCAATTTACATATGGCAACCAGGGGCCTACCAACCAGGTTATTTAGTGGGTGTTAGAAATCATGGAGTTTAAATGTTAGTTTCCTGAAGTGTTACATCAATACCATAAAGATGATGTTAGTTTACACCCTAAATTCATATTTATACCCTAACAGAGGTACCTTGTTGATTCTTTCTGTGACTTCACGTCACTGGTGTGAATGTATTCCAAATACAAGGGACAGAATAGAGTGGTTTCTAGCTCTGTATTAATTAAAGTGTACTACTTACATATTTATTACATACCTGCTATATACTTATTCTGGAAAATGTCCTCTTAGTCTGATTTCTGACTCCTGATCATGACAGTGATACCTGTACCACAGTGTGGTAGTTACTTAGATGTCACTCTGGATATTTTGTTTCTTTTTGCCCTCTTGAGCAAAGTTGTATCATGTATATGGTTCATCTTTTTTTTTTTTTTAAATCTTTATTTTATTGCTTTGTATGTGGTGCTGAGGATCGAACCCAGGGCCCCACGCATGCGAGGCAAGCGCTCTACCGCTGAGCTACAATCCCAGCCCGTATGGTTTATCTTTGATGCTGTTATTTATGCATCTGGCCACCTTGGAGACAGGATCTGGGCAACTCAGTTTGCTTTGGAAGAAATCTAGGAATATGATGGTCAAAAGATGGGAAATGCCTTTTGAAATATGTTTCTTGGGCCAGTATATAGAAAGTGCCTTTTTCTTGATCCTAGATTTACTGAATCAGAATCTCTAGGAATGAGACCAAGAATTATTCATACTTAACATGTTCTCCAGGTAATTCTGGGGTTGCAGGCTGAAGTTAAGAACAATTGAGTCAGGATAATTACCTGGTCCTATGAGTGGTCTAGAGAGAAACGTCATCAACAGACATTAATTTTTCACAGTTCCGGAGGCTAAGTCCAAGATCAAGGTGCTGGCAGATTCAATGTCTGGTGAGAGCCTATTTCCTGGTTTGTAGATAGTATTTTTTGCTGTACAAAAACATGGTGGAAGGGATGGAGCTCCCTTGAGCCTACTTGATCAGACAAATAATCCCATTAGTAAGGATTCAGCCCTGTGACCTGATCATCTCCTGAAGACCCCACCTCTTACTATCATCACCTGGAGTTTAGGATTTCAACATATGAATGGAAGAGGGCCAAACATCCAGATGACTGCAACACTTAAGTAGAGCTGGAGGAATATCCGCCAGTTCTAGACCTTCCTAGTTTGGATACAAATTTTGCTAGATTTAGCACCATTCTTGGTGTTGGGTGTGTGTTTGGGCAGATGGGTTGGTTACTATTTTTACTTCTTTTTTGAAGGTGGATTATTTTCTATTCTTATTTTACTTATTTATTTATTTTTTTTAGTTTGGTTTCATGGAACCCAATAGCGTACAAATATCTCGACTCTGCCATCATTTGCTGATAATCCTCAGTGTCTACATTTTCATCATCATTGTCAGTTTTTGTTGTGTATCAGCTAAAGTGCATTCTTATTTCTTCAACTTATCCCTAATTAGGGCTTCTAGTTGGTAAATAATCATACAATTATATCCCAATTTGCAGTTAAGGTAAATGTGCTATGCCACTGTGGTATATTGAAGCTTTGAAGGTTTAGATCTGGTTCAAATTCTAGGAGTTCCACTAACTTGATCTGTTTTTGAGTGAGTAAATTCAGCTCTCTAAGTTACAATTTCTTCATCTATTTCCCTATCTGGAGAATTTTGGGAGATTAATTTAGATGTGTTTGTATAAAGAAACTAGTACTTTACAAAGTGTTCTCTTTGGTATTCCTTTCAAATTTCTGGGGTATTTATATCTTTAACATACTTAGTATTTATTAAAGTCTACGGTGGTAGGTATGAATCTATGTTGTTTTTTTCTATATATTAAGTCTTTTAAATAATAGTCATTAAGCATGATTTTTCTTGTTTGCTACTGTAGTTCATAAAATGTAATTCATGATAATTTTCTTCTTGTATTTGAAATTATATTTCATTGTCTAAAAAGACAATAGTTGGGATGACTTTAAAAATGCATTATGCATCTTTTAAAAAATCTGGTTCGTTTTCCTTTTTTCACAAACAATAATGCCATAGAAGGAAGACTTTTTTAAGTTATTAATGATAAATATTGCCAAAAAAAAATGTTCAGCGGGAAGTCTCCCAGGGTTTTCCCCAGGAGGACTGAGCTCAATTAATAATGAGGCTTGTTAATTACTTTGTATTTATTCAATTAGTTCCCTCATTGCAAGGTTTATATTCCAGTTTTCTTTATTTTGAAAACAGATTAGTTTTCTTAGTGATTAATTCTCAATAATTGAATAATAGAAGATGAAGTATAAAGGAGAATATTGTTCTATTAATTTGCAGTATGTAAAAACTTAATCCATCATTAATAACTATCAAGTTCATATCCTTTTTGCAAAGGATAACTTCTGTTTGCCCTAGCAATCAAGGAACAGTTCAAAATATTTATTGGCCATGAAGAGAGAGCAAATATGGAGAGCAAAGATATTTCCATATTGTCTTCACCTGAGCTGCAGAGTTCTCTTGCTTCATGAAAGGGAATTCTTATATTTATTCTTCCAGTGAATAATATTTGGAAAGTTTTAGAACCTTTGCCTATGTTTTATTTAATCTATTAAGTGACCTTATATATACATAAATATGTATTTTATATACATATATTTATTTATCTATCTCAGAGTTTTGGGAGGACATTTCTATTGCTACTATGGCTGTTGTTATGTGATTAAAGTCATATTTCTCCCCCAATTTTAGATTTATTTTTTACTCTAATTTTTTCAAATGGTTGAAAATGTTTTCTTATATTTGAAAGCAAACTGATGATCTTTCAGTTTATCTTACAGTTCTAACAAAACACTAATTAGGTATAATTTTTTAACATATCTTTTCCCAAAACATATTTAAAACAATTGCCCAAGGCACATTTTACAATCTAACAAATTTAACTTATTTTGTCACTCAGTTTAATGAGGCATTAGCACACTGAAGAACAATGAAAAAAAAAAGAACAATTCAGAATCAGTAGCTCTATTTGGAACAGTGGGAATTGGACAAGCAATATGATGTGTTGGAGGGGCTCAGTTCTTGTAGTCTTGTCAATGCAAAGATGGATTGGAAAGCAACGTGAGTAGTGACTGTACTATATTTATTCACATGTTCAACAAATAATTATGGAGTTTTTGCTTGCTTCTGGCTGAACTCTGTGCATCAGACAGTAATTTAAAATTTATTTAATTGTTTGTTTATCCAACTCATGGCAGTGTAATTTTTTGGTGTGTCTTTTAAAATAAGCTAGGTGCAAGCACATGCCTCAGAGACAGTGATTTGGCATGATGTTGCTAGCAATAGACTATTAATATATTGGGGTTGTGTCTACAAAACATGGTAACTTTAGCTAACTGGTAGACTTTATTTTTAGCAATAAATATATATCAAAACAATTAGCTACTCAAGACACTCATAAGTCTGTAAGAGTAAAGCCAAGTCTGTATTATAGAATGATTACATGTTTAAGCAATCTATGGGATGGAGCAAACATCTAAATAACATGAATGATATAAAACCAGGAAGGTACAAATTAATTACAAAAGGACCTGAAGACTTTCTTATTTCACATCATTGGGCTTTGTTGCCTAATTTAGCAAAATATTGGCTCTACAAATCATTTTTATTCATAGGCCAATGTTCAAGAAAGTCCTGTCAAATCAAAAAATTTGAAGTTTCTCCTTAGCACATTTCACCAGAGTGCTGCAGAGTACACCAATGACTAAGAGTCCTTCCGTAACAGGTCTCTTATTTTGCTCCTATTGTTTCAGGGCCCAACCACCCAAAATACTAGCTCCTGCATTTCTTCACTTCAGTGATGCCAAAGTTACTTTTTGCACCTATGCAGAAGTCTCAGGAATAACTGACCCCAGAGATGGCCCAGACTCTCAGCTGGTGGCAGCTTGTGTGTGTTAAGTACTTCACCACCCTCACAGTTTGGATGGTTCATTCTGTAGTGCATGTCCTGTGCACTTGCTCCCAATGGCTTTCCCAGGAGGATGGAACTTCCGTCGTCCATGGCTGTACCTGTACCTTTTACTGTCTTCAATATTCCCTTTCCTGTTTCTCTTCCACTTCCTATTGGGTTTTTTTTTTACTTTCTTCCAAAATTGCTTTTAAATCCCATCTTGGGATCTGCTTCTGGGTGAAGCCAATGTAAGATATGATTATAATGAACAGCGATACCCAGGCCTCTAATTTATCTAGCAGATAAATTAGAAAATGGCATACATTTTGAGCAATTACTAAATTGAATGGACAAAAGTATTTTTCTTTGAAACAGTATGATGAATTGCATCCTGGGTCAAATCAGGCGTGAACTTTGGAGAGAATCAGAGCTTGATTTTTCTGAACAGTTCTGGGAAAGTTCTGGAGGCAGAATCCCTTCTCCCTAGGTTTCATATAAGAGGTTAAGAAAGAGGGAACTGGGAAACAAGTGCAGACTAGGATACACCAGGTTGATAAGCTCTGTTTGTCAAACTTGGAAAAGTCAGTCCCCCATGGTCAGCAGGGTCTCCCTGAGTTGTTTAGAGCCTCGCTTAGTTGCTGAGGCTGGCTTTGAACTCACAATCTTCTTTCCTCAGCTTCCTGAGCTGCTGGGATTACAGGCATGTACCATCATGCCTGGCAGAATATTTCTTATTTGAACTCAATCACCAAGTACGTGACTAGAAACTGGTATAATTTTCAAAATTTCATCAGTAAGAGTAACCTAATATTCTCCATTTTCACGGTTAGTGTTTGAGTTTTTCCAAGGCACTTTATAATGAGACTTAAATTTAATCTGTTGCTCAATGACCTCATATCCAGTTTCTTTCTGCATGCTGCTTTATTACCTGGTCTAGAATTTTTGTTTTGTTCTGGTTACATGTTTTGCTATCAAACTTCTGTGATTCAGCCATTCTCTTGGATTATCACAATGGCCTCGTAGCCAGTTTCCTTGACTCTGTGATTTCCTTCCATGAGTGACAACACTGTACGTAGAGTGATATTTTAAAAATACAAAGCCAAGCAGAGCACTGCTCTTCTCAGACTTGCCAGTGACTCTCCATTATACTCAGAATGAGTCAGAGTTTAGAAGAGCCTCCAAGGCCAACTCAGGTTCACCCTTGTTACCTCTTAGACTTTGTGTCCTGTTGTTTTCCTTCTTTAACTCTCTCCAGACCCACAGATAACCTGCTCTTTCTTGACTATGCCTTGGTCAGAAGGGTCCTGTGCCTGGAGAGACATGGCTTGCTGACAGAGGAAAGGGTCTGACTTGAAAAGCAAATAAGAAAAGCCACTTTAGAAGAAATAAAATGTGAGTGTAGACAAAACAGAGTATGAAAGAAAAAAGTAAAACTATAAAATAAATATGTAATACATAAAATGCTAAAAATATCAAAAGTTTAAAATGCAAGCTTTGATTTATTTACTTTTAAAAAACCATCTGTTTATTTGAGTGAGACTAACCACCTGGTCAAGGCTGGGCGCTGGTTTCCCTAAGATGTACTCCAGAGTAAGCCTCTCAGTAAACATGGGAAAAAGGAAGCTAGGAAAGGGAGAATGAAAATGTATTTTAACATTGTGAAAATAAAATAATTATCTCCTTGAGTATGGGCTGAAAAATAACAACTAGATTAATAACTTCTAATTATTTCTTATAATCTACAACCTCCCCCAACCTTATAATTCAGAAAAGATAGTGGAGGCATATGAATCTCTATTGCTATAAACACAACTCTTTGGAATTACAAACTGTCTTAAAAGAGCCACCGATGATGAAGCAAGGAACCAACACCCAAATGATCCCAAAACTTTTATTTTGAAACTTGAAGGAAAGCACCTTGTTTTAAACATCACCAAAGATGAACATCAGAGTTTTAAGATGCACTGGAAATAGATAGCCAATGAAAACTAAGTTAGATCAAAAGCAATTTGATCATAAAATGTTTAGTAATTCAAATATAATGATGTGGGAGAGAATGTAGACAATTAAACAATAAATTATTCATATTTCAAAATTGTTTGATGAATAATAGGTTAATAGATTCAGGCTTTGTCCTAACACAAATTGAATAATCTGAGATGAACAAGATTTGATTTCTTCAAATACTAGTGCTCTACTATGTACTGTTATATTCCAATGCATTGTGAAGTAGGTCTTAAAAATATCAGAAATCCCTAAAAAGGCTGGAACTTATTAAATAAGATGGGAAGATGTGTTAAGTAATTTTTTAAAAAAGTCTTTCCAAAATAGTCATAGCCATTTTTTCCACTGATTATAACCCTTTTAATCTCCTAGTAAAGATAAAGGGTGTCATATGTGTTATGCTTTGGCTGGCAATCAAATCTTGGTATGAATTTAGAAATAAATTATATAACTAAACACATCCACTGAATATAAAAATGTAATTTTAAAAGATATATAATTAAAATTTTGTAAGAATAATACATTGAATTAAATTATGATGCCAAAACTTTATTAATAAATGTACAGCAGAAGTCTAGATGAAGATATATAAATAATGCTAAAAAGACATTTTACCTGCAAGTTTTTCAGTGCAAATAGTTACATCAGGCAACATGCATAGAGGTAAGTGATATATAGAAGATATATCTGGAATTCAATGTCAAAATTAGCTCAAGATGGGATTTTGGTTGATATTAAATAATAAAGTATTTATAATACAGTAATTTTTGCCTTGAGGAATACCATTTTAAAAAATCAGATGTTATATAAACATTATGGCTTGTTTTCAAACCAGATATGCAAAACACTAAATTACTATCTATTCCTTCTCCCTTCTGTTAAGAGCAAGTTGCTTCATAATTCAACTTGCTATATGGTTCTAAATTGTAGTTATTTACTTATGAAGTTATTTCCATATCTCTTCTAGGTCTATGGAATGATGCATATGAGTTAGAGTAAAGAATCTAAAGAATGAAATTCAAAGGCCATTCATTGAAAAATATACCTTTACATGAGTCTTAGAATTGTTGATGTCTTAGAAAGGCGATAGTGAAATTTATAACTGAAGAGTTAGGACATCACTGGGCAATCCCCAACCTTCCCCAAAAAAAGTTGACTTGAAAGACTTCCTAAAAAGATAAATGACTAATATTAGCATCTTAAAATTGTATTTACCATAATTTTATAATTGATCTTAACTACAGCAGCTTTAAGATTGTCACTCTGTCATTTGGAAGACAACTTCCCAAAAAAACATCTCTGGAAGGTATCAGGTATTTTAAGAAAAGACTTATGATGATACATCATATCAAGACAATAAATAAACTTCTTATGATCAGATACCATTCCCTTTAATTAACTAGTTAATTTCTTTAATTTCTTAGTTAATGAATCATTATTCCTATTCCTTCAAACTCCCGAACCCAGGCATACTCAAGTATATTTCAATAAACACCTCTTGATTTCGTTTTTGAAAAAAAATTACCCACCCTAATGTAATCCCCTAAGCGGCAGAAAGAAATTAAAGAAAGATTCCCTTTGAATGACTTTATTTACACCTCTGCATTTTGGCATGCTACAGATTATCAAAATTTTACATATTCTACAGAGTTAAAATAAGATGCATATTGTGGCTTTTAAAATATTAACCTCATCTGCTGTTATATAGAGCAAAACAGCTCTAGGTAGAACAATTCATTTCTAGCCCTCTTTGACAGGTGTTGAAAGTTAAATGATTCTTTGATCGTGTAACACCCTGGGAAATTTTAGTATCAAGAGAAAAAATCTTTAAAAGTTGTATATAACTGACAATTCCAGGGGAAAGATATTTTTTTCTAATTTTATTTTGTCATATCTAATTTCACTTTAGTGAAATTTAAATTAACAATGAATTTTAATAAGAGGAAAATTCCTCTGTCATGCAATAGAAAATTTACCTATCTCTTTGAATGTTTTAATTCTTTGTAGAGATTTTTAATCAGGTAACATAATATGGCAAATATACAGAAATAATTCATCAAAAATAGCATATTACTAAATTTTGAAGCTAGAAAAATATATCATACTATTTTATTTGGAAACTATTAATCAGAACCAAGTATAAGCCAAGAGCTTATTAAAAAACCAAATCAGCAATTTAAAATTTATGCTAGTGAAAAAATTTAATTAGGGAGTGGGATAGACTAAAGAAATGAGTTTGTCTAGTATTATTTAATTCTTGCTAACACAATATCATCAACTCTGTTAATCCTGGTTGATCACCTCAAAATGGCAGCAGAGGATTGTTAAAAGAAAGTACCAAACTCAATTAAAGCTAATAATTAGTACGGAATTACTTTACCGAACAATTCTTTTCTAACTTTCCCCATTTAAAACAGTTTGCATGTTCTAAAAACATTTTTTAGAGACCCTTAAAAATTTCCCCCAAAGCTTAACCACACTGCTAGCTTTTCTTCCCACAGCTCGGCTTAAGTAAATCATTTTTAACTTAGGAGCTATGTAATCAAGAGCCAGGTATGAGTGAATAGCATGTACCGAAAACAATCTGAAAATACAATGCAGTTTCCATCTGCTTACTTGGAAGGTCATTTGCCACCAGTGATGACAACCATGTCAGGTGTTATTGGCTTCTGTCTAAGAAGTTAACTTGGCAAGGTTTCCTTATTATTGATTTACTACCACAGTGTGAAGAGAGAAATGAGTGTGATGTCCCACAACCTCACCAGTAAGCAATATTCTTCAAGATCATATCTACCATCACACAGTCTAGAATCAGAAAGTCCTTGACGCCATAGGAGATTTAAATGAAGTCCCATCTTGAAATTCAGGTGCAGACATTGCCAGCTCCGCCTGAACAAATCTTACTTTCTTGCTGCTCTTTAATGGAATTTTCCTCTAGGAAATATTTCCTAATTTGACGCTCATTTCACTGAGTCCTTTTAAGGTGCAGTCAAGGTAAGAGTCCTTGATGGTCTGTGGACTTGACTGTGTAGTCAGATTTTATGTAATGATTAACCCTGGTCTGAATTTGTGATTGGGTTTTTAATTTACATTATCTGTGAAGTTAACAGGGTGTCTGTGGGGAAATAGCATGTTTATAACCTGTCTCCCCACATAAATATATCACATATTTATTCTTTTTGAATGTTGCCTAAGCTACATGGCAAATCATAACAGAGCAAGGAGAATTATGCTGATGTCCGCCTCAAGGCCAGTGACTTTACATGATCACATGTTATTTATTCAACATGCTGAAGATGCACTAGAGGCCTCATAGATGCAAAAAAGACCCTACAGGCCATGCAGCCAAAAAGAAGACCATGCCTTAATTTAGTTCACGATCACAATTTCATTAGTACTAATATAAGAAAAACGTTTATGAATGCTAAGGGGGGCTCTCCCCCACAGCACTGTTTCCATTTATTTTTCTCATTGTGGTTCATCTGCTTGTTCCACAATCATCTTAGCACCTAGTTGTGCATCATAAATTGCATTGTTAGATGTTTGGGTGGTGGGAATTGAATCTAAATCACAATTACTGTGACTAGGTACATTAGGATCTTGATTACTTGGTATATTGTACTGTACTGTACTTTGTGATTCGACTTTGAGATGTGCTAGGAGAGGCAGATCCGAGGGTCTGGCTAAAGTGATGGTCAGAGGAACTCCTCACATGACCAATAGTGGCTGTCCCCCCCATGCTGCTGTTCAAGCCCCCACCTCCACCCAGGCTGCTCAGCCCAATGCCACCACCACTGACTCCAGCTCCACTCAGGCCCATGCTACCAGCACCCATGCTGGTGCTAACCAGGCCACTGCTACCTATGCCCCCACCTCCACTTATCCCAGTTGTGCCACTCATTCCACTTATGCCAGCACCAGAAACAACCCTCTCTGTCACAATCACATTGTGGGCATTTGCTAACTCGGGGTGCACACTCAGACTGCCCATCATGCCAGAAGCTGGTTGGATTACTCTTTCTGTCACTATCACATTCGAAGACTCTCTAGGATTAGAGATAGTCAGAGGGGTGGGTAGACTTGAACCTGGTGCTATTACCCTTTCTGTCACTATCACATTTGAGCCATCTCTCAAGTCAGGCATATCTAGCATTCCATGCAAATCAGCGCCAGAAATTGGGCCCACCACCCTCTCGGTCACCACCACGTTTGATGTGTGCCGGTTATCATGAAGATGGACAGAGGGCTTCAGAGTGCCAGAGGTGGTGTAAGACTCTGTCACAGTGACATTACCATAGCCCAGAGGATCAGGAATAGGCATAGGATGCTGTACACTAGGTCCTGAGGGATGGGTGCTCTCAGAAATTACTGTAGTAGTGCCAAAGTGTGAGGAGATTGGTGAGTGTCCACTAGCCTTGGGCTCTATTGTCTGCTGAGGGCAAACTGGTTCAGTACTCTGAGGTTGCCAAGAAGGATCGGGGTCTGGATATAATTCGATTTCTCTTCCCAGGCTGATATCTGCCAACTTCTTAAATTTAGGTCCCAGAGTATCCAAGAAGCTTTCATCCAAGTCTTCTCCAATGAAACTGCAACAGCCCACGGAGCCAGCGGGGGAACCTACACCTTCAATGTCATATATGAGCAAGCAGTCATTGGACGGGCGTCCTTCATCTTCATCTGCGTAAGCATATGCTTTCTGAATTTGTAGAGAAAAGAAAAAATGAAATTATGAACACAATCATTGTTACCATTGTTGTTTCTTCCAGGGCATTTCCCCAAAGAGGAATAGGTAGAACAAAGTTCTAGTATCTACTGGAAATGATTTTAAAATCACTGTATAATTTCTTGAAAGAATTTGGTGAGAAGATATTTTAACTTTAATTCTAATAATATGTTTTGATTTTAAAATTTACTTGGATAGACTTGTTTAAAATAGTACATTTTGGACACAGAATCACATAAAAAAAGCCACATGAACAATTTTATATTCAAATTAGAAGGAGGTTTATAAAAATGCTGTACACAGTCAGGTGCAGTGGTGCACACTTGTAATCCCAGTGGCTCAGGAGACTGAGACAGGAGATTGTGAGTTCAAAGCCAGCCTCAGCAATTTAGTGAGGCCCTAAGCAACTTAGGAAGACTCTGTCTCAAAATAAAAAATAAAAAAAAGGACTGAGGATGTGGCTCAATGGTTAAACACCCCTGAGTTCAATCCTTGGTACCAAAACAAACAAATGAACAAAAAAATGCTGTACACAAAAAAAGTTAGAAGAAGGTATGCAAAACTGTGTTTGTCTATAAATAAATATATGCATTTTTTTCTTAAAAAAGGCAGTTCATAGTTGATAGGTTCATTGAGCATTTTATTTTCTTTCCTTCAAGCAGAATGAATGTTTTGGGTCTGTGAAGGTATATTTTAATGTGCCTTTGCATTTATTTACTTATTTTTTAAATTTAAATTTTATTTTTGGTACCAGGGGTTAAACCCAGGAGTGCTTAACCACTGAACCACATCCCCAGCCCCCTTTTTTATTATTTTTTACTTAAGACAGGTCTCTCACTAAGTTTCTCAGAGCCTTGCTAAATTGTTGAGGCTGGCTTTTGATCCTCCTGCCTTAGGCTCCCCAGCCGCTGGGATTACAGGTGTGTCCCACCATGCCTGGCTTAATGTGGCCTTTTTTAGTGCAATAGGAGAGTATGTCTCTAGGTCTGTGCCATTTTTAGATTCAAAATTACAGGTGATCCCAAACAAAATTTAAAGATATAATCTCTTTCAACTCAAGTTGAAAGCCCATAGGCTTTCATCTTTGCAGTTCATGGTACTGAATTGCAAACTTTCAGGTTAACTATCAGAAATATCATATAGTAAATCAACTCCTGTGCTGTTTCCTTAAAACATATTTATTCAGCCTTTGCTCTTTGGCAAACACCCTGTTAGGAACCTAGCTATGTAACAATGAACAAAAGCAGAAATGATCTTCTCTCCGAGGGCTTATTGTTCAGCATGACAAGACAGACAATGCATGATCATAGATGCCAGGGAGCGTGGGTTCAGGTAAAGGAATGTGGAGTGATAGAGGTCTTCCTCTAGAGGAGAAGGAAGTCATCTCCTTCAAGTGGTGCTGATTGGAGATCATAATGAAGTCGACTGAATTTTCTGGCTAGTGGGAATTCTAAGTGCAAAAGTTTCGAGGCAGAATTCTGCTTTTTGTGAAGATAATGTTCATAGGTAGGAACCTAAATGGAAAGTATTCCCATATATTTCAGCAAGTAGCCCCATTATTATTTATTACTATTTGAAAGGCTTTTTCCTAATATTATTTAAAAATATCTGTCACCCTCTAAAGCAGAGAGGAATTAATGAAGGCATTTTAGGTGAAAATATAGAAGGACAGAACTATATTTCTAGTCTGAATCAGAGACAGGAACTTGCTGAAGGTTGAGTATCATGTGATATGTAACCACAGGCAGTTGGGTCTCTGCCTGGGGATGCCACTTTTCTAGGGCCAACACCCTTTTCATCACCTGCAGCTGTTTCTTAGAATGTTCTGGAAATGTACTGTGGCTGTCTTAGTGAGTGTTTACCATGTGCTAGGAACTGAACTGAGTACTGACACTATAATGTGGAAAACATATGAATGAAACACTAAAAATGGTGGTGGACATATACATGAACACATTTTGGCAATGACAAGTTCTATAAAATGTATAAAGTACTACAAAAATACAGATGAGGACACATGAATCTTATTTTGGATGAGATAATTAACTGTAAAAACCTCAGAAAGGCAGTGATATTTGAACTGGATCTTGAAGGATGGGTAGGAGTTTGTGTGAAAGAGGAGGGGATAAAAGCATTGCTGGAGGGTCATGCAGAAGCAACGCCTGAGAGGAAAACAGTCTGCTGTGGAGAAGGTGCTCAGCAAATGGAGTTGATGGGAAGGAAGGGTGACTGGAGATGTATGTGGGGGCATCAATTTGTCATTCACCTTAATTACCGTGTTGAAGAATTTGGACTTTATGTTATAACAGGACACGAGTGGGAGCCATTGGCCATTTTTAAGTGGGAGAGTACAGTGCTCAGGTGGGAGCTTTAGGAATATTATTCAGCCGCAATACAAATGGTTGGGCATGAAGATTAGAAGTTGGGAACTGGACACTCTTGCCGAATTCCCTGATGGAAATTAGGGAAAGCTTAGAATATGGTGGATAGAGAGGAAGGTACGCAGCTAGAGGCCTTACCTGACAAAAGTAACTTTCCATAAAATTCATATTCAGACCGCCCTCTCTGCATTCCCTCATAGAATTTCTTCTTAATGTTCCAGAATATTCTTGACATATCTCAGGTGCCGCTGACGTTTTAACTCCATCAATCAGTTCAAATCCTGTCGTTCTTTCTCCTCCTCCCAAATCTTGCATTTCTCTGCCACAATACTCATTTGTATAAACTCCTAAAAGTGTTGATCACATTAAATTTACTTTCTCTAGTATATTATAAACTTAAAACTACTACGATGTACGATTGCTTCATCTAGGCATGCACTCGTGAGCAAAGAAATAAAAAGAAGATGACACATAAAGAAAGGAGAAGTAATTATGATATTGAGTTCAAAATGATATTATTGATCAATTTGTTAATTTGATGATTATCTATTCAGAGACCACTGTACGATGTGCTGGAAGTGGGGACTGCAGAAAAATTACAAAAACCTATGTATGCCCTACAGAGTCTGATTTCAAATTGAGAGATTGGGATAATGCACTCAAATTTTGAAGGTTAAAAAACAGTATAAGCATACCTCCAATGCATTATTGGAAGCACAGGGCATCCAGAAAAAGGCAAGAACAAACAGACGAAAAACACACTAGCTTTCGGAGAAGAGGCTGTGTGGCTCTTGGATCTGCTCTTGGATTTGATGTTTGAGTAGAAACTTGTTACACTATTTGAGGTAGGTGGAAACAAACAAAAAAAAGAAACAATGGCATAGGCTACCAAAGTGCCATATAGAGAATGTCCACAATAGTTTATGAATCTCATGACCTTAATATTTTAAAGATCTTGCACTTGTGGGAAGCGTAATTTTCATACTTTAATTACCTGCTGTCTTCCACGGTGCTTTGTTGAAGATTTATGCAAAGGTTTATAGACTTAGTGAGAGAATATATGCATAAATAAATAACATGGTTATAATAACTAATTGGACACCAATGAAAAGGGAGATGTGACTCAACAAAGGTTTTTCTTTAGGTTGGGGAGATATTGGTGTCATTCACAAAAATGGACACACCAGGAGGAGAAATAGGTTCAAAGAGCAGTTACCTACTTCTTTGAATAAGGTGCAGTTCTGTAAGTTATAAACACTTCAATGCCGATTACATTTTAGAATGTTCAAAGTAGAAAAGTAATCATTAGTAATAATTAATTTGAAAAACACTAAGAGAAAAATAACAATCAATAGCATTTACCTTGGAAAAGGAAACATGGTACAACTATTTTCACAAGATGGGAGAAGTTATTGTAATTGTTCCTCTTATTACGGTGGTAGTTATCCACTTATTGTGAGATTCTAATTGTTCCCTGGTTTGTGCCTGTGAGGTGGTCAGGACTACTGTTTTCAGGCCAGTTGTATTTATATACAGTCTTGCCCCAGTATAAGGGGAAACTCTACCACATGCACAAAATGTGAGTCGAAACCTTAAAAGATTTTGACAGTGTTGAGTCTATTTACTTTCAGTTTAAGAAATGATTTTAGATCAACACTTATGTTGAGGCTAAGAATGGATATAGTTTTTTTCTTTGTCATAATAAACCTCCAAAGCCAGAACAATTTTGAATCATTAAACAAATTATAGAAGATTGTACCCTCAATAAATGAGCACAGATCTACTTTAATCAGGTTGTATTTTAATTTTAGTAAGTATAGTATGTATATATGCACACACATATGTAGTATGTATATATGCACACTAAAATAGATTTTGATATATATATTTTAATTATATATATGATATTTGCTCAGTTAGATAAGACTTGACAAAATTGACTCATGATTATAATTTAGTACTTCCATTTATGGATGTCCTAATTTTGTCATCTATGTAATGAGGAAGAAAACCATACAATCTCCTATGTATGGTTGAGAAAAATTTCAAAAATATATCAAACAAGAATAGTTATTATAGTAGGTTTGCCTTTACCATATAATTTACACATTAGTCATTTAAAAAGGAATTATGTAAACACTTTTAAAGAAAAATAAGGTCATCAAAACACAGTAAGGAAAACAAGCAGAGAGGATAGAGTTCCTTCTTAGTCATTTGAGCTGTTAAATTCTTTTTTCTCACCTGAGTTGTCAATGCATTCCATCATATTTCCATTACCAGGTGGTATTGTTGGTACACAGATAGTGGTCAAATCCTAAAAGACAGGAAACAACATTTTTCCATTCTTATCATACATTTGTTTTATTCTCAAATTGCTGCAGATTTCCTAAAAGAATACTCTTTAGGAAACTTCTGAAATCCATTTAAAACCTGATCCTCATATTGAATGTCTTCTCTGGTTACTTCCATCTAATTTTGATGTACTTTTGATTCCTCTTCCTTTCAGATTCCTCTTCCCCATCTCTTATTCCAGAACAAAGAATTACATAGACTGGGTGATTGCACCATCTTGGCTCATATGTGAAGACTGAGTTTAGTCCCTTTTGTCCAGTATAGCACTTACCCGGGGTTCAGGCTGTGGTCCTTCTACTGCCCATGAATGAATTGCTCCATCAGAACATTCAGGAACAGGCTCAAAGCCAGCTCCACCACCAGGGGCACCTCCACATTCACAACAGATCAACAAAAATGGGACCACTGACCGTGGAAAGAGAGGAATACTGGAGTTAGCCATGGGCCATATTAAAAGGAAACAATTTGCTTCTTTAGGGTTAAATTTGAATTTCTAATAAAATTACTTTTGATTTTTAAATTATTATGGAAAATTTAGAAAACAAACTAATGGTCAGATACCAAAGTAAATGTGAGCTCAACATACTAAACTACAATCAATATTAAAATTATTAAAAATATAAATAGTACTGTATGATTAAAACAGATGACTGTTTTTTCCTGTCACAGTATGGGAGAGAAGAAAGGAAGCTGGAGGCACAGGCAGCATGCTTGATTCTTCTGTTTTCTCTTTTCATGCCTCTACTTATTTTTCTGCTTTTACATGTGTCTGCCTTTCTTTATTTCAATAACAAACTTTCACTCATGCATCCAGCAATTATTCTCATTAGGCTATTATTTCCCCCTACACAGATATCTTGTCTTTAAGTTACTTTTACACAAAGAGAGAATATCATACATTTAACAATGTCTTTTTCTGTTAATCCACTGGAGTTTTCTCCTTCATGCTATTTATCATCTTTGTATATAATATAATCTTTGTGAATATTTTTGAATGAATGGATAGCTGAAAGAAAAGATGTGTAAGTAAAAAATTTGAGGAAAGAAGGAAGGATAAAATAAGGTGGGAAAGAAGGGAGATAGAACGGAAATAAGAGGAAAAAGTAGAGAACGAACTAACAAGAAGGGAAAAAAATCCCGTGTGTTTTGGTATTTTAAAAATATGGTAGATTGGGGGCTGGGGTTATGGCGCAGTGGTAGCGTGCTCACCTAGCACGCGGGAGGCACTGGGTTCGATCCTCAGCACCACATAAAAATAAAAAAATAAAGCTATTGTGTCCACCTACAACTAAAAAATAAATATTTAAAAAAAAAATATGGTAGATTGGAAGAACACTTTAAATCTAGAGGCATTGACTTTAAGGCCCTGTGTCTAATTTAAAAGCTTTTATTAACTATCAAAAGTAATATAATAATATTATATTTATTTATATTTATAAATATTATATAAATAATATTTATATTTTATTTATTTTTGTAAATATCATAAATATTTATAAAGCAATATAAAAACAAACTCATTTATTTACAGTTGTGATAATCACACTTGGATAATCAAGTTACCTTTATAAAGTAATCGATCTTAAAGTTTTATAATATTGATCTGTAATTATTATGGCTAAAAATTTAGAGGCTGATCTCTTCTCATATATATTTTGTTACGTTCTGCAAGTTTGCTGGCATTTTTACATTTTTCTTGCCTTGATTCATTTTGGTGACATTACATCCTTTTTAAAAACTTGTTCCCCCTTTCAGAGAACTTTTCCTGGTCACTACTTCAACACATTATGAGCCAATAAAATTAAGCTCCCATTTCCTAATATAAAAAAATTCATTTTTTGAAGTATATTTTAAAGAGCCTCATCTTTAAGCTGTGTTATTAGCATGTCCAAACTCTGTGGTTTAGATGAATCAGTGTTGATTAAAATGTTCAAAGTTGTAATTTAAAGTCAGAGTAAATCTGGTTTACAAATAAGTGGGTAAAAATTGTCTATTTATGGCTGTTCGTGTATAAAGGAAATGATAGAAAAATATTTCATATGTAAGTGTTCTGAATTTGTATTTGGTGTATGTTTTAATTAAATATGTGAAGTATCTTCTGACGTGAAGATTTTATGATTCCATACTTGAAAATGTCAGTGTTTGCATTAACTTAATCATAGTTCAGAGTTTTCAATGAATTTATTTCTGAAGACCTGCTCATTCTCAGACACTGCAGCATATGGCTTATCTCCACCCTACTTTCTACCATAATCCAAGGAAATGTGAAAGGCCACTGGAGAATCCACTGGATTGTACTCTGTGACTAGATCGTCAACTAGTGCTCTAGGGCCACAGAATGTGCTGGGTGCCTTGTGTGGTTCTTCTTTTATGCTATCATAACCATGTTGTGAAGTAAATATTATCATTTTACACACACAAAAAAAGGCAAGGTTCAGAATGATTTGGCAACCTTTGAAAGATTCAGACAATTAAGTTTAGGAACCAGAATTCAACCCTAGGTCTACTTGAGTTTCCATTTTATTCAACTATGCAGCCTTAGCACCACATAAAATCCTTTCAAGATCTTGTTGCTTCCTGTCTTCCTAGTCTCAACTCTGACCACACTTCAGGCACATCCTTTATTTCTTCCACATGGGAGTCCTTTCTTTCAGTACCTTGTTTTCTCATTCTTTCAAGTTTTTACACATGGATTTCCCCCCACTCTTTGTATCATGTTCCTTTTCTATTGTCCATAAAGCTACCTTCTACTCATTTGTTAAAACTCAACTCAGAGTTTACTTTTTTTTAATGCAGCCTTTTCTGATTGCTTCAATAAATTATTTCTGTTTGTCTTCACCCAAATAGATCCATTTGAACTTGCTTGTTGTGGCATTTTCCCATTACATTGATATTGACAACAAACAAATTTTTGCCTTCAACTGCACTGTTAAGGATCCAAGAAGTTTGATTTTTTTTTTCATTTTGTAAACTCAGTACCAAGCTTAGACATTTCTCGGTAATTGTACCAAGTCATAATTTGTAAAATATATTTGATGAAAGAACCAGAAAACTGTTTTCATCCCCCACCATTTTGGGGGGAGGGGCAATATAAATAGAATCGTGGAAATACTTACATCCCAGGACTAAGAATCCCATGATGAGTAGTCCAATGCCCGCAGGACCAAAATGTACATTATCTGAGAGTCCTCGGGCAGCACCATTATCGTAGTCGGTCCCTCCACCATTATTCTCATTTGTTTGTGTGTTGGTGGTTCCACTACCACCAGTGGAATCATTCTCATTTGTGTTGGTACTGACGTCTTCTCTTCCTTGGTTGCCACTGGTACCAGTACTGGTTTCAGTACCAGAATCTATATTGCCGCTGGAGCTGGTATCACCATCACCGCCACTGCTACCACCACCGCCACTGCTACCACCACCGCTGGTACCACCATTGTCATTAGTTGCCCAGCCAGAACCTTGAAGGTCAATAATAACTGTGCCAGTGCAAGTTCTTTGAAGAGAATCTATAATGATGTTCAAAAAAGAAGAAATATTTTATACATTTAATGTAATAGTGTTTGGATAAGACAATTATTTTTTTGTCAATACTTCTTTCAATGTCTTTATTAGCAACAATTTAATAAATCGCTCCTTGTCTGTGACTCAGTTTTTATACCAAAATATTTTTATAAATTATTATAATTTATCTTATATATTAGATTATTTCTTTACATTGTAAATAGGTGGGTAGTACATAAAATTTGAAAAGTCTAGAATTAGAGAAAGAAGTAAAATAAAATAAAAACCCATAGTAGCAGTTCTTAAGGTCCACCCATTTGATTTGTTCTAATGATATTTTTGTTCTTAATTATGATGTCTGAACATAGCTTATTTATGTTGCATTGGTAAGATCATATGGCTCATTCCAGTTTATATTTTTACTTTAAACTATAAGCATTCTTTCATGTTTTAATACACTTTTCACCAGCATAGTTTCCAAAGGTTACATAATTTCATATCAAGTGGACCATGATTTACCTGCTCAGTTACCTATTGACTTTGCCTTCAATACTTAATTATTAAAGATAGTACTATACTTAGCATCTCTGTGTATTCAACCTTCAATATTTAGGACTTTAAAATTATTGGAAGTAGAACTATTGGGTAAAAATATAAGAATAATCTGAGGTAAGATATTTCCTATTGTTGCTTGGAGATATTTATTAAGCATGATTATGCCCTGTAATTTGGGAAATATAGATAAGAACGTAAACAACATGAACCCTGCCCTGATTTATACTGCATATTAGATATAATAAGCATTAAATTAACACCTATTTGTTAGCAATCAGCTAGACACTTTTCACTTAATTATGCCATTTATTCCTCAAAATTATATGATTTAAAGATGTTACTGCCCAAATCTGGCAGAAGGAAAAACTGAAGGTTAGAAGTTCTTGCAATTTCCCCAAGATTTAATGCTGTCAAAGTTAGAATTTCTGACTACAAGTCCAGTGTCGTCTTCATCAGATGACAAAAAGACAAATGATATATCACATTAATGAAAGGAATCTGAGTAATTTTGTTAGTGCTGTTATATAAATTTGAGCTAAGCTGTCTAGCTTTTCATGAATATAACCCGAGAACTTGACACAATGGCTGACCTTGAGTTAGAACACAACATGTGCTTTCTGAAAAAAATGGAAGCAAATGTCTGGAAGTGGGTCAAAGAGATTTAAATCTAGTCAGTATGAGGTTAAAGTCAATGAGCTTTCCCTCAACTGTGTTCATAGTATCATTGTTGGCTTTTGTCATTATTTTTTGATCGTTATCATCACGTCATTTAAATTCCAAATTGTTATTGTCCCATTTCACAGAAGACTGAGGTATGGATGGGTTAAATAACTTCTCTAAGGTTCCATGGCTAGTAAGATATGGTACAAGATACCAATGAATCTTACCTCAGGGCTCATGCTTTTAGGCATTAAATCATACTGCCTCACAGCATGAAAAATTTGAGTCTCTAATATCTTATATAACAACTTTTGCTGAAAAAGAGTTTTTTAAAAAATATATATATATTTAATGGGGGCTGGTGCTGTAGCTCAGTAGTGGAATGCTTGCCTCCCACCAGTGAGGCACTGGGTTAGATCCTCAGCACCACATAAAAATAAAGAAAGAAAGGAAAGAAAGAAGCAAGATACTGTGTCCATCTACAACTAAAAAAATATATGAATGAAAAATTTAACATCTGAGTATGTTTGTATATAGCTTTCTGTAGAAGAAAAAGAATTTAAAGTTGATTTCTTACCATCTATAGATAGAATCGTTCCTTGGTATCTTCCCCCAAGTCTGTCATACTGGTCCTGTGTAACTCTGTTTCTCAAAGTGATGAAGCCTGTTTTTGAGTCAATAGCTAGCAGGTCAGCTGGATTATTTCCCATTACATATCTGTATTTGCAAGAAAATAATGTAAATCAATGTCATCTATCTTAACAAGAGACTGTTTAATTATAAAATATATTCCTCTAGTCAGTAGTAGTAAGTCCTGGGTATAGATTGCAGATGATTAGAGTTTTTTTGCTTTTCAGGGCAGTATCAGCTATACGGGGCCATTCAAACATAAGCCAAAATTTAATTTAAGAAAAATAATGACTAAGTAACCATTTCTGATGAATGTGTTTTTATGCTTTTATGCTTCAGTCTCATTTCCCTTGGGTGGCCGCAAAACCACCCTGGAAAACCTTTATCCTAGGCTGCTCTAATTCTATGCTCTCCTCTTATGATAAAAAAAGAAAAGAAAAGAAGCTCCTTTGCCTTCCTCAGCTTGGCCTGCACTCCTTCCCTATTTCCACTCCTGCCCACTAAATTCACAATGACTCTCCAAGACTCCTTTTGAATTCCAAAGTTCATTCCTGACTTGTGCATCCATCCTATTCTCCTTCTCTCATCTTTGACTTCAGTGTTCTCCTCCTTGACATACTTGTGAAACAAACACTGGTCATATAACTCCCTGTCTCAGACATTGTGCTAAGCTCTGAAGACAAAACCTCAGGAGGAGCTGGGGTGGGGAGGAGGCCTCTGTCAGTGGATTCACTCCTGTGGGGTATGAGGAAGCTGAGCAGCGATGGTGGTCCAGAGTGATAAGGTCGAGGACAGAAGTACTCGCATTGTGTGAGAAGAACATGGGAAAGAACTCTTAACACGCATTAGGAAGGTCTTTCCTCCACTCTTCCTGATCACAGTCACATGTACAAATATATGCACACACAATTTTTTTGTGATTAAGTAGATTTATACATATAGAGTTCTTAAGCTTTATATTTTCTCTACTTTTTTTTCTTTCATTCTTTCCTTAGTTTATTTTTTTAAATTTATTTATTTTTTGGTACTGGAGATTAAACCCAGGGGTGCTTTACCACTGAGCCACATCCCCAATTTTTTATTTTTAAATTTTGAGACAGAGTCTCAAATTGCTGAGGCTGGCTGCGAACTTGAGATCTTCCTGTGTCAGTCTCCTGAGTTGCTGGGATTATAGCATGTGCTACCACAATATTAAATAGTTTAAATGACAATTCAGTAGTTAGCACTTTTTGTCATAGAGAACTCTTAAACTCTTTACAACATAGCACATTTTTCCTTAATATAACTCATGTTTTATCACAAAGTTACTGACCAACATCTAATGCTGGTAAAAGTGAAGAAAATAATCAAAATGGGCTAACTAAATCTAATTTATTGCAAGCTGAGCAATTTTGTAATGTGAAAACCAGTTCCATAAAAACTTCCCTGAATCTAAGGTGGGCTAGGGGTATTGTGGAAAACCAGAGCCTATGGTAATTAGCTCATTGATTAATGAGATATATAAACACAAGCATGTGTTTCCAGACATATTACTGTCATTTATCTTCACAGTTTCACCTAGTACATCTTGCACAAAATTTTATATTTTCTTAAATATTACCAGAAATCAAGTTAGTACTTTTTGCAATTGAATGATGGTTTCAAAATAATGAAAATATTTTAATTCAAATACCTAAAATTTTTAAAAAGAACATATGTACTTTTGTTTAATATGTGGTAAAAATTAATTGGAAAATGTCATTCTTACCTAACAGTTGTTGAAGGTCTACGTGTGTCCTGGTCAATAGCTATGAAGTCTCCTACTTTATAATTTGCTCCCATATTACTTGTTACTACAAATGTCTTTGAACCAGGGCTTAACACTGAGCCTTCCACTACATTTAACACAACCACAGAGATTGCAGTTGCTGTGAGTTTATATTGAGACATAACTGAATGATGAAATTCAGCTTTATTTCTAACTCCAATGCTAAGTTGCAGATTCTTCATATCTTCATAATCTAAGGGCTAGAAAATACAGAATGAAACAGTTTCACTATAAGAAAACATTTCACGGATAGAAAATACAGAGTAAAATAGTTTTATTATAAAAAAACATGTCAGATGAAAAAGTCATTTGAGAATAATAAAAGTAATTTCTCACATTTTCTTTCCATTATTAAATATAAATGCATGCAAAACTCAATCTATTCTTACTTTCTTTGTCTTTAGTTCAATGTAAATACATGCAAACATAGTCTAGTAAATACATGCAAAAGAAGTCTAGTTGAAAAGGTTGTCAGTGTGTGGCATGAACTCTGTACATTCAGCAAATAAAAAACTTAAAATAATACAGATGGTCGAAATCATGCATCTTGTAGTGCACAGATAATTTATGTCAGCTTCCATCACTTCATGTTTCTATTTATAACAAAGTATGGGTCAAATATATTGGAGATTTGATCACTTGACAAGTTTTATCCATAAAGAGCTATTTAGAAGATATTTCACTTTTGTAAATGTGACTTTTTGAGTATTTCAGGTGCTGGACTATAATATTCATATTTATTATACGATAAAATTCCTATTTTTCTCTAACATATTCTAGAAACAATTAATCTTGTATTATAAAATAATCAAATAGAATTTTCATTATGAAAGGTGATATCAAAATCTGCAGCTCATAATCTACAAAACAACTATGTCATTATGTCCCTATGTACCAAATACAAATATATTTTTCAGAATGTTTGCATGAGAATTATTTAGATAAAAAAAGAGATTCACACACTGAACTCTCCTGTTTAGCTAAAATTTTGAATTTTGGTCTTATTTGCAATTTAAAGAATAGTTATAATAGCATATATGTGGGCACATTATACACATATTATCCCAACATAATTATGACAAAAGATTTAGTATATGATATTATGTTCAAGAAAACAATTATCATCCTATATTCTGGATAGAGATATGGAAAAATATGATGAATAATTTTTTAAAGTAATGTATTAGTTTGGAGTACAATAGATAAGGATCCAATTTCCCTAGAATCATATATAGTATCATGGAAAGAACGTGAATTTCTTTTTATTTTTTACTTTTTTCGGTTGAACCCAGGGGCACTTAACCCTTTTTATTTTTTTGAGACATGTCTCGCAAAGTTGCTTAGGACCTCACTAAGTTGCTGAGGCTGGCTTTGAACTCAAGATCCTTCTGCCTCAGCCTCCTGAGCCGCTGAGTTTCAGGAGTGTGCCACTGCACCTGGCTAAGAATGTGAATTTCATAGCTAGAGAAATGTAGGTTTGAATGTTGGCTGCACCACTTACCAGCTATGAGAACTTGAGGAGGTTACATACTCTGCCTGAGCCTCAATCTCTTTATCTGCAATATCGGTATCATACAACCTAATTTGCAAGGATGCTGTGAGAGATAAAGCAAAGCTACTGCAGATTTCAGATATTAAATTTCATGACTCTAGAAGGGTGAAACCTTCACTATCAGCTGCTTAGGAGTCAAATACTTATGTTTTCTTGTATCTCAGAGAAAATTTTACTGCAGGTGAATGTGGTAGATCATTAATATTGGGAATACTGGACCAAATATTTGTTTCTAATAGCCTTGGTCAGTAGCCACAAGAAGATGGGAATACGACAGTTTTGCTATCCTAGTAATTTAATTTTAATTTTATAAAAATATATGAGAGGAGTAAACAACTTTTAATTTATATGGTGAATATTCTTGGCACATGATAATTGACTTAGAAGGCTGAGCAGAGGCACATTTTTTTGAACCCATGTTAAATTTGCTTTTAAAACATTCTGAAAACATTAACCTTAAATATTAATCATACTTTGTTGAAAGTAAAAAATAAGATTCTTCTCTAAAAATTCTTTCCATTCATATTATCTTTTGAGAGTAATGTATTGATGAAAATAATTTCAAGTTAAAGTTCAATGCCTGTTTTTCTGAAATATTGTTAAGAGGAAAGAT
This sequence comes from Geosciurus inauris, assembly GCA_004024805.1. Classification (NCBI taxonomy): domain Eukaryota; kingdom Metazoa; phylum Chordata; class Mammalia; order Rodentia; family Sciuridae; genus Geosciurus; species Geosciurus inauris. Next base: position 41,350 of record PVHX01007895.1, read on the forward strand.
TTCATATTAAAATAACCTTAAAATCATATATAATTTTAAAGCACAGTAATTCTTATTCTTTCACTGACTCAAGTGTGTAAAATGTTAATGTTATTTTAAATCATATTTTGAAAAAGATCAAGAAAGCAAAATATTTAGGATAATTGCACCATACCTTAACAACCTTTAGAATTCCTACGTTGGTTCTTTCATTCATTTCTATTTCAAACCAATTTCCCTCATTTCCAGAGATAAAGAAAATTACTGCCATCCAGTTATCTGAATATTCTTCATCCAAATCAATTACTCTAATCTGGAGCAGGTCTGAACTCAGAGCATTTTCTTCGATACTTACAGAGTACTGAAACAAGAAGTGAAAAAACAAAACAAAACCCAACACAAACTGTGTGAGAGAACTGTACTAGGCTTATATTGATGTTTTAATATTATTTATTATTTACAAATTATATCTATTATAATTTTACTTTTCATTGTTTAAACCTATTTTTGCCTATTGTGTAAACGAACACAAAAAGTGTGTCTACATTTTGATTATAAGCTACTACATAGAACACATGTATCTGTATCTATAAATATAATTGTGCAAAATTTAAAATGTAAAGAATTTAAATTTTTAGATTAAAAATTGAAAGAATAAACACTTACCGAAGACTGCTCCATGTATGGGATGTTATCGTTGACATCCAGGATTTTAATGTTGCATTCACACTCTGCTGACATGCCATCTGCCCCACCGTCTCTGTCTGAGCCTCTTACAGCAAGAGAATACTGGCCATATTGCTGAAAGTATGCATTACAGATAATATCATACTTGATATGGAGTCTTTACTCAGTTTTATGTAAAGTTCTTTTAAAAGATTGACTCAGCATTTACTGAAGTCTATGATAGAGATAGGGATAACACAGAATCTTGAAAAATGCACAAATCTCACATGAGACAATATGGAAGTTGCCACTTCCATTCTCAACAATGTTTAAAAGAAGCAACATTTTTTTAAAGGCCTCAAGCCTTTTAAATCATAATAGGTCCAGAGATGGGAAAAGTTGATAAACGGTAAAATAGACCAGAATCATCAAGAGGAGAGGGATCAAGGTTTATCAAAGATTTAGGACACAAAAATTCCATACACTAAACAATCAGCCCCTGAAGGTGTGGGAAAAATAAAGGGAAACAGTTTGTGTTTTGGGGTGGTGGAGAGTTTTGGTGATGGAGTTATTGATGATGTTTCTATTCTTGGTCCTATGCAATAGTGCTTACATTTTTAGAAGTTGGTAAAAGCTACAGAGATTTTTTTTAAATAAAAATTAGGGTATAACTTTAAGGCATTCATTGTTAAAGACATCTTGATATCTCTTCTATCTCTTCATGGCCAGTTTTCTTTATGTCTCACACGCCTTTCTTAGAGCTCTTTACCATTATAGCAATTTTGATGTTAAAGGACTCTCACTGGGATGCTTAAGAAAGTTTGAGAGAGGAAGAGCTAAATAACCAATTTCTTCTAGTGATAATTTTCAAATGAGTAAAAAAGATTTAGACATATATGATTACACTACTGGAATGACTCTGCACCTTGTGTAACCGGAGGAATGAGAAGTTGTATTTCATTTGTGTGTGACATGTCAAAATGCATTCCACTGCAAAATAAATTATTTTTTTTAGAAAAGGAAACTTAGGTAACCTAGAAACTGATAGCATTGTGTCTTTAAAAAATATGAAAATAATCTGATTTATCTTAAACCTAAGAGTCATTAGTAGGGAGACTGTCATTTTAAAATAGCTATAATAATTAATTATGCTTCAATTAGAAGATAAAACATCCTCATTTATATCCCAAATGTATATGCAAATATGCTACATTCTATTTAAAGGCAGCATTTCTTAAAAAAATAGGTATTTTAAAATTAAATCATGGGACCACATGATGCAATATAAACCACACAGTGCTGATTCTAATTTGTTAACAATTACTAGTTATTATTTGTAAATGAAAAGATTGGTTTGGGTGTTATTTAATTCTTATCCATTATTTTGACCCTGTGATCTATTTCTGAAAGTAACCAGTAGGTGGGCTGGCAGTAGGTGTTATATAGAAGGCATAAAGAAAGAGACAGATGGAGGGAGGGAGGGAGGGAGAGAAAGAGAGAGAAAGAGTTACAGAGTTCTGCTTCCGAAAGAGTTTAGGTTGTGCTAGGTTAAAGAAACAAGCAAAATTCTTTGTCTAAATATTATATTCTTGGAGCCTCTACCATGATCACATGCATTGTGACTCACCAAGATGGGAACAACAGCCAAGTGTTTCTTATTACATTAAAGAGCACACCTTTTATTTTTTAATGGAGCTTTTATCTCTACCTTCTGCAAATTTTTATGCCCTTTTACAATACACTTTCTTAAATTAAGGCAAATCCCAATCAGTTGTTTACATGAAAGATGTTAGAATAAAATGTCATTGAATAATCCATACTTTTTTCATTTAAATATATTTCTTATTACCATTATATGAGATGGTTATAAAACTAAAAATTTAAAACATTATTTCCTTTTTCTCTTAAGTGTTCTTGTTATTAGAATCAGTTCCTTTGACTAAACCCCCTTTTGAGGAAGAAGAATTACCTCTCTGTCTAGAAAATTATTCATTGTTCGAATTTCTCCAGTGTATCTGTTGATGATAAACATTGGTGAATCAGAAGGTTCTTGTCTTATGATCTTGAAGGCTATTTTTGAGTTCAAATTGTTTGGTTCATCTGCATCAGTAGCATTGAGTCTCATCACCAGTGTATCTAGAAATGAAGGAAAATTGATAGCAAAAGGACAATTTAAGCTTTTGTTACAGTGTAATATGTTACCTTCCTAACAGTGTGCTAGTTGGTCCATATAATGTGCAACTTATCTTCCCTTTCTACTACTTCAACACATCGATATCTTAGTTCCTTTCTTTACCCTTGTCTTGATAAGAAATCACATTTTCCTAGAAGCTCAGACATTCCTGAAGCTGGGAAACAAAGGAAGTGCATTATTCTGAATTGCCATCTCTTATTTTAGTATAATTTCTTCTTCTTCTTTAGGATGTTTTGTTTAGGTGAAACAAAAGGATATTAAGACCAGATCAACTTTTTCCTTACTTTTGCTTTGCAACTATATGATCTGGTCCTCAGTTTCCACATCTAGAAATAGAAATGATGGTAATATATTTTTGTTGAGGTCATACTAGATTTAAATAGCTACTGAAGTTCCAATTGAATATGCACTTTTAATAAATATATATTATTATTGCTTTGTTTGGGGTTGTCCTCAGTTAAGTGCTGGATAACTAGTAGATTTAAAGAAATGTTCATTTAACTACATATAGTCCTGTCCTGTATTTATCTTTTCCATTGATCTTAGGAGTGGATATAATGATAGGTACTAGAGACTATGAAAAGCTGCAAGCATTTTCATTTATAATATAGAATTCTTTTCTACTTTCCAAACTGTTTCAAACAGTTTTCCTGCAAGTGAAGCAGGGCATTTCTTCCCTTCTCTCTCCCTTACTCTCTTTCTCCCTCTCTTCATTTTAGCAAAGATTAAAAATGTTTTCTCTAGGTAATTAACTAATTACGGTATATTTATATAATGTGAAATCCAATGCAACTATTAAAAGAAGTGAAGAAATAAGAAAACATGGTCTGATATGGAAATATGTTCAAAATATATCTAAATAAAATTGCATGGATTTGTATGTAAAAGGATAGTACTTATGTCCAAAAGCATATTTGTTTATGTTTATGTAATTACAAAACATATACCTAGTACATATGTTAAAGTTTGCCTCTGAAGAATGGTACTATGGAGAAGAAAGGCTAGATTTCCCTTTCCATTTTATTTATTCTATTCTCTGAGTGAATTTTTACAAGCATTTTTATAATAATGTTTTAAAAATTCAAAGTACAGGCATAGTATTTAAATGAATAAAAGTAGAATGTGAGGACTTATGGAGTTTACAAGAAGTTATACTATTTCAAGGTTAAATGCTCCTATGGTAAATTGAAGTTTTGACTTCAAAGGAGCAACATTATCTGTATTCATGTGTTTAGGCCAGCATTTAATGGTGTGATAAACAGCTAACATACGTAGGTGCCTTATGTGTTTGGCAGCTAAACATTGGCCTATACAATGATTCACAAAGAGGCAATGGCTCCTTGAGATTGTCAAAGCCCTTGGAGGTAAGTGCTCTAGTGGGATCCATTTTCCAGTGCACTCAATTACCAACACTGGAGATATCTGCTTTAAATATGCATAATGAGCTATGTAGGATTAAATTTATAATAAATTTTAAATACTTAAAATCATAGACTTGACTAAACATCAAACAAAACTTGTGCAATTGGCTCTCCATATTTGTGGGTTCCACATCCACAGTTCAACCAACCATGGATGGAAAATATCCTAAAATAATTGCATTCAGTACAGACTGAATGTATAAAGGCTTTTTTTTTTTGTCATTCTTTAAACAATATGGCATGACATATCTATATAGTAATTACACTGTATGAGGTATTACAAGTCATCTAGGTCTGATTTAAAGTACATGGAGGGATATATGCAGGCTAAATGTAAATACTAGCCATTTATATGAGGGACTTGAGCACCTATGGATTTTGGATCTGCAGGGGTCCTGGGACCATCCCCTGAAGATACTGAGGTATAAGTTTATTTATTGACTCATATAAGTTGAAACAATGTGCTTGTTTTGCATTTATTTGCTGTTAATAAATGCTCTTGACCTGAAATAGATTGTGTGGAACCAATTTCTATGAGTCATTTAAAATAGTTAATTTAACTTCTTTCCATCCCCCTCTCCTCTCCTCTTTCCAGTCTTTAGCAACCACTATTCCCTTCCACTCCTTTAATAGGTGGGCCTACTGGTTTCACAAATGAGTGAGAACATGTGTTATTGTCCTGTCTGGCTTATTTCATTAACACAGTTGTCTCCAAGAAGTTCAATAAGAGGCACCAGAACTGTTACTTCTGCTTCTTCTTTAGCACAGTGGGGTAACTGTTGGTTAAAACAATCTATGATATACTTCAAAATGACTAGAAAAGATGAATATGGAATTCCTAGCATAGAAAAATGATTTATGGTTGAAGTGATGGAAATACCTACTACCCTGATTTGATTATTATACATTGTATACATGTATTGAATTACCATAATGTGTTCCATAAAGATGTAGTATGTCTCAATAAAAATATCTAACTTAAAAAGAAACATGATAATCAGAGGGGTAAGATTGCCCTTCAACACCTCCAGGCTGGGAGACTAAATATTCATCCCTATGTGCCTGCCACCACTGTGGAAAATACTCTTGGAATTTGTTAGTAATCTTCTACAGAGCTCGTGTATGAGTCACATAAATGAATCCTCCTCATTGCTTTGGAGCTGCTCCTTGTGAATTTCAGACTGGAACTACGTCTATAGTTGAAGGGAAAGCCTTTTAGTCTGAATGCTCTTGTGTGGGTCATCTCTAATATCCGCCATGTCTACCTTGACACAGTTTGGTCTGTAGTTGCCTGGCTGTGAAGAGTGCTCTCGAAGCCAGTATGTTCTTGTTTACTTTAATAGACTACTTACTTGCATTAGAATTTTCTTCTATTTGTCCTAGGAATGTAGACATGGCAAACACTGGAGGATTATCATTTATATCCAAAACCCTGACTCTAAGCTCAAGAGGCCTCTCCAAATCTTGGCCCATTGAATTCAGAGCTCGGCAATAGATCTAGGAGAGAAAGGAGAATTATATAGTGGAAGACATACTTATTAAGTTCTTACTTTTGGCAGAGGACATTATACTAGGCACTGTGGGAAATTAAAAGAAGACATTATTACCATCATTTCATACTAGAATTTAGGCACGCTTTATATATTCAACAAAAGGTGAATGTGATCATGAAATGTTATCTTAGAGAAGGCAACATGATAAGATATATAAAGGAAGAACAAAAATACTATGACTTTGTAGAAGAATGTAATGTTTGAGGTAGATCTTGGAAGAGAATTTCAACAGATGGAGCTGGGAACTGGCAGGTGTTCCAAACAAAGAGATTCTTAGGAAGGAAGAAATAGAGTGATGCAAATACTGTGTTTAAAATTAGGAGCAGGGGTTATTGGGAGTGGGGGCTGAGCATATGATAAAGAAAAGTCACACGGGAACATGAAAGAAATGTAGTAGGCTTTTTTAGCAATAAAGAAAATCATTTTTTTTCCCCCTGAACCAGATATGAATGACTGTGACCCAAGAACATGGATTAAAGTTACTCTGAATGACATATTAGCTAGCATTCTGAAGCTAGGAGTGGTTATGGGGGTGTTTGCATCATTATTATCTGCAACGTACATAAGTATGACGTTTACTATTTCATATATGTGATATATTTTGTATAAACATGGATTGTGTGTCAATAAAAGCTGGTAGATTAGTTTGCGGATTTGGAGTTTGTGGGGAAACACTGTGGAAGAAAAGGTGGGAGTGCAGATTTGGAATTGAAGGCAGATTTGGAATTAGAGTAGTCATAGGATTAAGCCATATGAGTGAAAGCAGCAAGTGTAGATTGCTCTTTGAAGGCGTTTTTGGACATGGATTACTGGGGTTTTAATAGATGAGGTTGTAAAATCAAAGAAGGGTTCATTTATTTTTTTTTTATTTTAAGTATTAATAAGTGTTGACTATGATGATAGATAAAAATGGAAGCAGCCAATGGGACAAGCAGAAGAGAAATGGAAAAAGTTGATGAAATAAGGCTCTTGAAGAAAGAGGCAATTATGGGACAATGGGAATATCTTGGCATAGGTGTGGGAAAAAAGCAGAGAATTGATTCTGCTTTTGGATTTAATGAAGAACATTTCTGATCTGAAGGAGAGAGAATTAGTGGTGGGAGTTTGTGATGAGTAGCCCCAGCCTTTTTAAGCTGGTCTCAGAGTCAACTGCTTAGGGTGAAATGAGATTGAGGGTTTGAAGAGAAAGGATGCTGAAGCTCATGACAGTTCCTGCAAAAAATGGGGGGAGATCCAGATAAAGATGAAAGGATTTCCAAGGCTCATATAGAGCTCAAGTGTGTTTGTGCAAGGTGAATTTATAATCAAATATGTTCATTCATAAGAGTCCTTCAGTAGTGGCATTGGAATGGAAAAGAACCAACATTTTCAACTGAATTTTTTTAAAAAGGAGTGAAAGCTAGATATTTGTTCCTTCAAATAAATATTCTAGCTGTCACTAGAATAGACACTGGTATTTTTGCTAACACTTAAGTGAAATATTCCTTACTCTCTTAATTTTCTCTGTATCTATTGGATATTGAGACTTTTGAAATCAAGTCAAGCATCAACCTAAGTTCAAAAATTTCCATGAATAATTTAGGCCTGTCTATCTATCTGTCCATAACATGAAACCTACTTACAATGAAAAAAGGAGTGACCTCTCGATCAACTATGGATGTTATATTAATTTCACCAGTTTTTTGGTTAATAATGAAGATTCCATAAGGTGGTTGATCAATTCCTACTCCAGAGATGCGGTATGTAACTTGCTGGTTGGCAGCGCAATCTGAATGAATCTGCAGAAAGAACACAGTGAAAATATTACAGGGAACAAGTAGAATTCTATATTGGATATATGACAGCTATCTTTCTTGAGAATTGCTAAATGTGCTGTCTTTGTCATCATTTGGGAAATGTTGAAAACTGAGAGTTATATTCCTTGAATTAAGTGTAATAAGTTATTTTCAATAATAATGGTAGTATTTTTAATGGTAACCAACAATCAACAAAACAACTTCAATTTCTATTTCTACTAAGATCTAAAAAGGTAAAGCATCACTTCAATATATCTAAATCTGTGCACTCATCATTCATTCAACATTCGTAATTTGAATTTGTGTGATTTTCAAGCTCTGTGTGAGCATTGGGTCTGTGGAGCACTGGGTCTCCTTATTCTCTCAGGAGTTCGCTGATGCTCTCATTACATAACTTTGATCATCAGATATTTGAAAACTTAAAAAAATGAAAGGTTTAAACAGAATGTATTAGGTTCATTTATGTAGGTATCAAGTTACTTGGAGCTTTTAATTCTGAAAGTGTAGAAGATACAATAGCAGAAAAAGAAGGAGGCTGCTCAAATGGTTATAGAAATCAGAACTCTTTCTTAGAAATAAAGTGTTGTATGACTGCAAACAAATCATATGGAAAGTCTGTGTGTATCTGTGTGAATGGGTGTGTATATTTGTGTGTATCTGTGTATGGACCTATATATCTGTGTGTGTGAATCTGTGTGTGCAGATACATTTCTGAGTGATTGTGTATGTGTGTGCAGAAAGGAAGATGAAGGAAAATCAAAGTAAAAATATAGCATGAAAGAGGCACCTTTCGTAAGGAAAGAGCATCCTTATGTAGGATGTTCTCAAATAAGCACGAAAGTAGGAATTCAATTCTGATAGATTATGAAGCAGAAAAAGCACACATTGAAGTGGTTCCTTTGAGTGTGACAAATGCCAAATTCTTCAAATCATAGCATTTTTATTTTTCATTTAGTATTCTGGGTGGCACACACTCATGTTTGTTAATATTGCCAGCGAGGTTAGTCAATGCTTAATTGTTCATTTGAGTACCCCGATTTCTTAATCTATCCTTTGAGGAACTTCAGTTTTTATAATTTGAATGATTATAGTTGTCTGTCATATTTCTCAGTGAGATGTGCTCACCACACATTTAAAAGATAACTTCTTTTGAAACCTGCATGCCATCCATTCTGATTTTCAACCTTGGGTGCAGAGCTGACAGTTACCTTGGCAATTGGGTTTCTCTTGGAGTTGTCTTCACCTTCACGGCAGGCTGCAGCAAACTTGATCCATTCACGTTTTTGCCTTCTGATTGAATTCCACTTGATGGTGCCATTTTTAGTATTATAATCTCTAACCTTAGTAGGGAGGACAAAGTAATAGTATCCATTATTTATAATTCATATTTCACTGGAGATTTTGTAGGAGGGGAAATTATAATACTAAAAAGAAACTGGTAATTCTGGCAGTCTATTTACTTCAGCATTACATTAACTTTATTTATTTTATTTTATTTTTTAAAATTTTTCAGTTGTAGATGAACACAATACTTTTATTTATTTATTTTATATGGTGCTGAGGATCAAACCCAGTGCCTCACACATGTGAGGCAAGCACTCTACCGCTGAGCCACAACCTCAACCTTTAACTTTATTTATTTATAGATTTATTTTATTTTTATTTTGAGACAGGGCCTCACTAAGTTACTGAGGCTGGCCTTGAACCTATGATCCCTCTGCTTTAGCCTCTTGAGTTGCTGGGATTACAGGTTTGCACCACCAAACCTAGTTTACATGAACTTTACATATTAGAATGAATTTTCTTTGGAAAATATTTTGCTATAAACATTTTTATTTTTCTTTTAATCAAAAATCATTTTACAGTGGTAAATTACCTGGATTCGAAATTCACTGTTAACTTCTGCCACAACCTATTAAAAAAAAAAAAGAAAATTACAATCGTCAATTTTTAATTGAATGTTGTAAAATTCATGTTATCCCATCATTTAAAAACATCAAACAATAGTCTTGTGAGTTATTAGAATTATTCATCAGTCTGAATAGCTGATGGATCTGGCTTGGCTTTGAGTCTGGAGAGAATCTAAGAATTCTTCCTGCTTTTACTTTTCAGTTTGCTTTTCTTTTTATTACTTTTTAAAAATCTTTTTTCATTTTTAGCTATGTAGATACTCATAAAACATATTTGAAGCTAGATCCTAGGAGGAACGAAGGCTGGAAAACCAGGCTTTCTTAGTAAATCCTGTTCCTGAAGAGATGGAGATATTCTGATACTATACAGTGATAGTCAATGGTAAGTTCTGTACTAAAAATTGGGCCTATGTTTACAAGATTTGACAGCTACAAACAGAAACAGAAAAACAAAATTGTTCAAAGTGAAGGAGAGAGCTATCTAGAAAGCTTCATAGTAATTGTTCTTCCACCAGTTCTAGATGGAAGACTTTCTAGACTTAGAAATTTTAAGAAGACAACTTTCCTGCTGGTTTTGAAAAATAAAAATAAAAGTTCTGAAATAAAAGCAAATAATTTTGTATATGTGAAAATGAGTTCGTATATGATGTTTTATTGTTAGCACTAAAACTGAAATAGATGATATAAACGCATCCTTCCATAGCAAGGATAGGAAAAGGCAGGAGTGTATAAATTGCTGGGGAGAGAATGTCCATTAATATTTTCTCCTGCAGTTTCCCTGGCAAAAAAAGTGTGCTAGTCAGAGTTCTGCCTGGTTTAAGCTCTGGCCATGATCTTTACACATGATTAGTAGTGAAACATCAGGATAATTTAATTTCTTTTTTTCCCTGAAATCCATAAGTGTTTCGTAAAATATAAGACATACACACTTCGAGTCTAATGTGTCCATATGTTTGTTTAAATATTGCTTAAACATGGTTTTGATGGCTAGTTTGCATGTATTAGGTTTTAGATTGCACTTAGAATTAATTAAAGATGGTGTACTTCCTTAGCTTTTATTTATCTTTAAATTAGAGATGTTCAATATCTAATTGAGTTTTTTCAGAATTGAAAAGAATGAAAATTGTTTTCACAATCAAAACATCTGCATCACTGATATAAAAAATTATAGGTTGCATTTTTAAAATACTAATAATAGTAATTTTTAAATATGGTAAAATACTTTTTTATAGTTGGGTTTTAACTTTACCCTTAAAGAAAATGTAAAATACCAGTCTCCAAGTATCAATTTTTAAAAATTGTCATGATTGATTATTCAAGAAAGCATGTATTTATGGTTATGTAAAAAGAGAATTATTTACCCATGATGTAATGTTAATAATAATTATCACTGTTACAATTAACTGAATGATAACTAAGTACTAGGCAATGTGTTTAGAAGAATCTATGCATTTAATCTTTTTGGGAGAGGCTGTGCATCAAAGCTAATGGGAAGCTTTCTTTGTATTTTATTTTATTTTTATTGTTGCACTATAATTATATACAACAGTGGGATTCATTATGCCGTATTTGTACATGCACGTAACATAATTTGATGAATCTCATTTCTTAGTACCTTCCATTTCCCTCCTGTCCTCCCTCCACCTATCTGTTTGCTATGCATTTAATTTTCACAACAAATCGTGTGGTCACTATCAGTATTATCTTCATTTTACAGATGAGGAAATTGAGGCTTGGCTATTAATTTATGGTTACATACAATCCAATAAATTTCAGCTTAAACTTGAGCTTGTGGGTTTTACAATAAAGGATATGTTTTCTTAAAACATACTACATGGAATGGACATAACACCTTAGAGAACTAAACATTTCTGATTTTAATCTAATATATTATCCTTGTGATTAGTAATGTTTATATGTAATAACAATGACAACAGTAGTAAAAGGGAAAAAAGGAAATTCAAGGGCCTAAAAGTTTTGTACATGTAGCTGAGATGTTATCTGTGGAGTCCGTCTGGAGTGCAGAACTGAAAGGATGTTCGTGCAAATGCATTCTTCTCGCTACCTGTCAAGGTGGAGTGCTTCTCCTTTGCTGTTTGTGGGATGGGGATGTGGGATGCCTTATTTGTCAGTTTGGAAGTCAATTCTTTATAGCTACAGAGCTGTGTGTACATCTGTTATCTGTTTGCATTTCCTCTCCTGCAGTGAGGTGTCCTGTCTGCTGTTTGTTTTGGATCGCTGTCTCGATGACTAAGAGGCCTTTCTTTTACGAAGCTGGGTCATTCTTTTTCCCACAAGAGGCAACTTAGGCAGGAGACCAAGCAGGTTTCGCCATCGTGTCAGACTCTCAATTGGATGGGTAATTAAAAAACTGCCAAGTGTGCTTAAAAATGTGGTGGGTTGACCTAAGCTTATTTTCTTTCGCTCAGAGACTAGAATAAACTCAGATACAATGTCACTCTTGGGCTTTTAAAGGCCGAAAAGTGACATTAAAAAAAAAAACAAACACTGGGGAGTGTCCGAAAACCTTCAATGCATTTTCTAAATCCTCTGAGCTTTAGTTTGTTCATTTGTAAAATAGGCAGACCAATTGACATACAAATACCTTTCCAGTTCTAACATCATATCCCTTTGTTCATTAGGAAAGTATTTTGATCATAGGAAAGATATGATAAAAATTGTGAGCTTAAAAGATTACTCAAACAACAGTTGGTAGAAGTTATGAGAAGAGGCAGCAATTACAGGATGTGAGCAGTTGCGAGTCTTCAATATCAAGTCTGGCTAGAGGCAGGGGAAAGCTAAACCTGAGCAGAGGCAGTAGAAACTGACAGAGAAATATCAACGCAGAGATATTCGATGGAATTGACAGAGCTTGAGAGCAGACAGGATGGGGGAATCAAGAGAGGGAAGAATATCAGATGATGGTGATTTGAACAAGTGAGCCTGGAAACAAGGAAGTAGCAGAATTTAGCAGACTAGAACACATTGAGATGCCAGAGAAATGCTCAGGGAAAGCTACTTAACCATTTGAAATACGCATTGGCATTTTGAACAAAAGCTCAGCCTGGATACCTAGATTTGAAGTTCCTGTACCCAGGCAGAATAGTTGAAATCATGGGAGAAGCTGAAATTCTTAGAGGAAAGGGTACAGAAAATAAATTGCCTGTGGCTGAGATGACAGAAGGGGAATTTCAATATTTATATAACTGGATACAAGCATAACAAACAAGAAAGAAAGAAGCAGAGGAATGGTCCTAGAAACAGGAGGAAAATATAATGCATTTGAACAGATCACAAGAGAAGGGGAAATGGAGACAGATGGTGTGTGAATGAGTGTCAGATGATATTTATAAAAGGTAAAAATGTGAATCCTGAAGACCTGAGGTTTCTGGTAATCTTTGAGAGAACATTTTCACATAGGTGGAGCAAGCATTTGCTGGACTGAAAAAGATTAAGGAATAAAGAAGAGAGGAGGAGGACCCAAGGATGGTCGCTTTTCCAAGAAATTTGTTGATAAAAGGAAACAAACACAAAATGAAATGAATAGATATAGGAATTAAGAAATTTTGGTGGGAAAGGGAGATCTCTCGATTTTTTAAATTTGAAGAAGGAGACAGGAGATTTTGATTTAAAATAAAAGAGATTCTAAGAGAAGATGCTTTAACAGAGGTGATGTGACAGAGGGAGGATGGAATAGGTATAGAAAGAAAGGACTTCAGAGACAGAGGACAGAGAGAAGAGGGAGGATGGAGACAAGAAATTGATTAGGCAAGGTAAGATGAAGGACATTGTTCTGATCTTGTCCCTGGAGTAAGGCTGAGGTTGTTTTCTGATAAATAGTGGGATAGCTTGGACGGAAATAATTCTGGAATCTTGTTAAGGAGTCTTTGATAGAAGTTCACTCAGTGAGGAAATATGGGGCAGCCTCTAAGCGTCTCTCTTTTTCTACTGGTTACAGGCCTGAGGATGGTCACTTGGCCAATCTGTGCCTCAGTGGCCTCATCTGTGTATGAGACTGAAGCTTCTCATAATTCTAAAATTCTGTGAAAGCACGATTAATCCACCTAAAGTACATCCTCAGTGAGTTCCTCTGTTCATCTTTGTTTTAGGAGCCAATCCATTCATTTATTTACTTTGAAAAGCCACAGGATGAAAATTGCATGGTAATTTTAATGATTCCTTAATTGCAGTTAGTTGTAGCAGTTTTTGTATATTGAAGTTTCATATAATTAAAATAGACCCAAGAAAGTAATTTTATAAGGAAAACCTCTTGCATTTAATAATTTTGAAGGTCAACTTGTTAAGCATCAAACCTTAATATATTTACCTGCTATGAATGTCACAAGGATGAATTTGAAGCAAAGGTAACATGTCATTTACTTCTTTTTAAAAAACCTCTCCTTTGTCCTTTTTTTACTGTTTCAACAAAGTGTACCAATCTGAGGTTGACAACTCCTCAATTGGTTGATTTTTCACATTTATTCATTAGTTTTTGTATTTCTTTGACAAATATGTATTGAATGTGTATTATATGAATCCAAGGCTACATTAAGACCTAAAAAGGGCCTAAATCCTAAAAGTATTATAGTAAGTCTTAGACAAAATGTCAAGAAAACACAATACAATGTCATAAAAATTTTAGGAAAATGCTAAGTGATTATTTCCATGTTTAATACCTTGATTTTTTTTGGGGGGGGGGGGAGGTGTGTGAGAGAGGACGAATAAAACTACCCCCCAATCCCTCTGTTCAGTGTGAGTAGATACCTGTTGAGCAATCTTGCACTGGTTTAAGGCGCATTGAAGAATACGAAGCTGAACCAGACACAGAACCTGCCTTCAAATAACTTACAGTCAAGTAGACTCATAAGCAACAGGCAGCTCTAAATTTGTGGAGACACGATTTCTCATCAGAGCAATGTATAACACTGCACTCTGTTCTCATAGACCAATTAAGAGTATGGATCAGCTGCCAATGACATTAAAAAAAGATTCAACATGTCTAAGTCTATTAAAGGAATTTGCATGTCAAGCATAACCAGCGGGGATGGAATGACCCAGCACTCTGTGAGGACGTTCCCTCAGTTCAGGGCTAAGTATCATGAATCTAACTGCAATGCCAAGCAGAGCAGGCTTCCAGCTTATAGAGAAGGCAGTACCTATTCGGATACAAGGATAGTTAGCAACAGTGTCCTTGATAAACGCAGAGTGAAGAGCTATTAAAAGTTAAGTGTTCTGGATGTTTATGTGAAGGTGAAAGAAGATGCTGATCCTGAATCTGCATTAAAATAGCAATTCTTTTTGCCAGCACTGTATCAATGGAAATGATTATGATTAAATACAATTGTATGAGTTTCACTGAATAGATGAACAGATCTACTGTTTCCATTTTCTATAAAATATTTTACTGAAATACTGATCTCTATAATGTATGTAACTATAATATGTGCACAAGAAAGCAGCGTCCTCTCTTTGGCTTGTCTGTTTGGTCTGTACTAGTTCGTTAGCCCTCTCCTGCTTTACATGATGGTGAACACAGTTAAAGGGACTTAAGATGTCTGGTTCAAATCAGTTGATCAATCAGGTAATAAAATGAATATTATTTTCAGTGTATTTTAGCCTGAGTGCATCATGCAGATTTTCCCTCCCTCCCTTCCTTATTTTCCACGCCCCCCCCCTTTTGCAGTACTTTTTGAGACAGAATCTTGCTAAATTGTTTGTTTCAGGCTAATTGTCAGTTTCAGGCTGACCTGAAAGTTGTTATCTTCCTGCCTCAGCCTCCTGAATCCCTGGGATTACAAATGTGCACCACCACAACTGGCAAGATCTTTTGTACTCGGACCACCACAACTGGCAAGATCTTTTGTACTCGGTGCATAGGTAACATTGTTTTATTGCCAAAAGAACATACATTCTAACTATTCCCTCCACTCTAAACACTAATTTAATGGAAGAAGGAAGAGAGAGAAGAAGAAGGAGAAGGAAAGGAGAAGAAGAAGAGGAGAAGGAGGAGAAGGAGGAGGAGGAGGAGATCAATGTAAAACATTTAATGTTTTTGGCTTACAGTATTACAGCATACTGGAACAGTCTTGAAGCAACCTTGGTCACTTTAAGAGTAGCTCCTGTGCTTTACTCTCTCTGACCCAACCCATTAGTTTGAACAAGGTCAAAAACTTTCACATATATTGAGCCGAGTACACAGTATGTAGTTAAGAGACAGTTGTCAGCTCTCAAATAGCTTTGTATTATGGATACTATCAGTTTAAATATCTTCAATATCTTCACAGTTGTTCAAATATATTGCTATATGGATTTTTATTTATGATTTTGAGCAGGAAAAAAATACAAAACCTTTATGTAGATTTTTTTCTTTTTCTTTTTCTTGTTTTTTTTTTTTTTGGTAAAGGCAACCATTTGTAGTAAGGCTAAAAAGAAGGGAAATTGAAAGAGTTTGCTATAGTGGTGATTGTCTTTAGGGAAAAATTATTTTAGCACAAAAGGCAGATTAGTGATTCCAAAGGACAATGACCAAACCCATCTGGTAAAATCGGCAGTAAAAATAAATTATGACCTTCAAAGTCTTAAAAAGTGAAATGTTTTATAAAAAATGTTATGATGTAAATGTGAAAAAATAAGACATTTCAGGTCATTGCAATTTAAGTTTTTAAAGAAATATTTTTCATAAGACATGAGAAATGTAATTGATTCCAAAGTAAAATATGGCCAAATGTTCCTCATTGCTCCAAAATCAATCTGCAAACATGAAAGCTATCCAAGCTCGGAATTCAAAGCACAAATGCCCAGAAATCTCTCTCCAAAGAAAGTTCATTGAGGATACATGATTTTGATAAGGTGATATATTTTATTGAAGAAGGATTAATTAGGAGGTAGGTGCTTAAAGAATTTTACAGAATAAAATTAATTATAAATAATCATGTAAATCAAGAAATAGGCAGATCTCATAGACTCAATGAAAGTACATAAACATTTGAAAAACTTAAAACTGTATAATAAAACAATCAGTTAAATTTACATGAAAAAAATTCTGTGAAATTAAAAATAAAGAATTTGATTATTTGGCAATACACAAATGTTCCTAAGGCCAAATGATAGAGTGGTTAATGCTTATTGATCACGGCCATATCTCAAGTTATGATATCAACCGAAACTGAAAATCCATTGAAAAGTCTGTGGCATAGGAGTGATGTTTGAAGTGCATCACTTAGAACTAAAGCTGTTAGCTTACGGATGCTCATTTGTAACTTAATGTGCTGTTATGACTTCTCTTCATTAATAAATGGAATTTAAACTAACTAGCACACCTTGCATCAAAGATCTACCTTGTTATTATACAAACCCAACATTCCGGTTAATAAATTAAGCAAGTAGAAACAAATATGAACCACATCCTGCCAAAGTTGGAGGGTGATTTACCTGGCATTTGCCTTGTGGGATGACATGAACTTTACTGTGAAAGAGACTATGCCTTTAAAATTGTTGTGCAAAGTGAAATTGATATAAGGTATTAGTGTTGCATTTAATATTTATCATCTCTAAAGAGAAAACTAATAACATGTAAGGGGACAATAATAAACCATTTCCTGACATCTTTGACTATCAAATGTATAACTTTTATATCAGTCATTACTGACTTCTCAGTAGTAAGAATAAGTATAGTGATAATTATACTTACCCCTTAATTATAGCCATTCCTTCACCTACTGTGGTATTTATAAATCTCCTAAACTGACTTTTTTTGAGATTAAAATGTTTTAAATCAAATTATAATAAGTAGCATCAGCTTTTCATATTCATAGTGTAAATCCTCAGGACATATGGGTCCATGAGTTGGTGAGTCCAGTCACAGACTGACTGCTATGATTTAAATTTATATGGATCTTATTTTTTTTGTTTTATAAATTACAGTGACTCTGCCACCAAAGATACCAAAAGAATAAGAAAAAAAATGTTTAGGTTGAAAGTCAGGACACACCTTCAGTACTTAGTTTAAAAGCCCACCTGTCAATGAGAATTTGTACAAGACAGCAAAGAGTGATAAGAATTTCCCGAGTTCAGTATTTTCCCAGCATGTCTTAGCAATGACTTCGATGTCAGCAATGTGATATGATGAATGGACACTGATGCATTAATATGATCTGGAGTCTTCAATTAAAGAGAGAAACCCTATTTAAAAATCTAGTTCATAAAATCACCTTGTCATTACATAAACTTTTAATGGGTTTAGGTTAGAAGCGCCACCAAATAACATTTTCTAAAAAGTTCTGACTTGCTTACGATGAGGATGAATATGAAGATATTTTAGTAGATTCCACTTACCAGGAAAATGAATAGTACTGCAGCTGCTCGGAGGGAATGCCAGTCCATTGCTGCTGCTGGGATCCCTTACATCCAAGACTTAGGGAGTTTTGTTTGTTCTTCTCGGTTCTTTTTCTTTCTCCCACTCAGCTGGTGTCTGATTAAAATAATTTCTCAGTAGATGTTCGTACATGCAGGCTTTGAGGTGTTTCTGCCTTCCTCTGGGAGTAGGACTGCAGGTACGTATAACCAGTCCGGATCCCCACCCTAAAAACTTGGGCTGGTCTCGCTGAAATGCTTGACAAGATCATCATTGCTCCCAGGTAAAAGCTTAGGGACACACCCTTCTTCCAGCTGAAAAGCAACCCTCTGTGGGGAGAGGAATATTCACTTCTCTACTGCAAAGTTTTCAGTGGTAGGCACTTAAAGTGACCAAAGATATGGTGGGTTGGGCAATTGATAGCCTTTATTTACAAGTTGTTTAGCTTCTCCCTGTTTTAAACAGGCAGATATAGTTTGGCTGTTCATATTCTTCAGAGGATTATCCAGCCCGTGTTCAGAGCCAAACCCTCAGGTCAGGGTAGAAAATTATAAGCTTTCCATTTTGTAGATGTTATGGAAGATACAGTTATTTTCTAAGTTTTTAAGAGACAGAAAATTTGCCCATGTTTAAAGTTTTTTAAAAAATCATTAATCGAAACAAGAAAAACTATGGTACTTATAATTATTATTATGGTACTCACAATTATTAGGTCCTCTACATAAATTGCAATTCCCTGTAAGTGACCAGCCTAAGTCCAGGTAAGCCCCCATTTTCTCTCTAAATGAATATTTTTCTCTCACCAATTGTTTTTCTTCCTTTTAGAGTCTGTCCTTTTTCAAATGCAGTGACACAAAATTTAAAACGTCAATAAACTAGGTTCAAGGTAAACAATAAAACCACCAACTAAAATCCTATCAATAAATTTTTAAAGGAAGTTTCAGTGCCTGAAATGCTAATGGAAACACAGAAAGCTGTTCTTCAGGTGAGGTGGGTTAAAAGTCAGCTACGTTTCCCAAGCACAGAGCCAAGAATCCACACAGTGAGCCAATTAGAACATAGGGAATGGCTGCCCATACATGCAGGTGGAAAACTGAATGCGGTCCTGAGGGTTTTGAAAATAAATAGTGACCCTCACAGGGCACCATTGGAACATATTGGTGTGATATGAATTCTGCAATTGACAATATCTAGTATAAGTACTGTGAGTAGAAGGAAGTCTTATAGATGCTGGATGCCTTCAGAGTTTGAAACGGCAATCTGGTACAACAGACTTACCCAAGATGTCGATTATGGTCAAAGGGTGCTAAAAATGTCCCAGAAGGTAAGAATATCTCTGAGGGTCAGACAGTCTATAGAATGCTGTCATTTCACTACAGATGTGTGGCAAAGTTACTTGACAGGGTTTTGAAATTTCATGTGATTCATCATACAGCACAGAGGGAGTGAGAAAGGCTGCCTATGTTTATTTGCAATGAATAAAAATGCTTATGACAAGATTGGGTCAATATAAAAGAAATAAAAGAAAATAAAAGGAGTGGGCAGGCTAAATTTCTTATTAGTCAAGTAAAATGGAATGTGAGTGTCGACCTATGAGTTCAGTCTGAGCAATGTATTAGTGATAGGATTGTCTGACTGTGAAAGACGGAAGCCTCTGAGCACCAGAAACCAGAGGACCTACTCTTGTTCCCTTCCAGTGACAGTGAATACAACATCCATCTTGGATTTTGGGCATGATGCCAGGGTATGCCCAGGTCCTCTTCATCCAATGAATTACCCTTCCCTAAGCCCAGCTGTGGCTCCACCCCTGACTCAATGCCCTGCTCCAACAATCCCAATCGCTTAGAGAATTTTCAGCCAGCAATCTCTCTTCTGCAGAAGGGATGTGGCAGAACCCCAAAACTGGATGTGGTAGTCTTGATGATCACATGAGAGCTGAAGACATGAAGCACAGTGCGGCAGGGAATTCAGTGGCTCTTCCTTTGCTTCTTCCCCTGTCTTGCTCATTTTCGTCTCCTTAGAACAGTGTTGTCCAACAGAATTTCTGCTATGTGGAAATGCTCTCTATCTTTAGCTGTCCAATAAGGTAGCCACTTGCTATATGCAACTATTGATCATCTGAAATGTGGTTACTATGTGGAAGAATTGAATTTGGAAAGTTACCCATGTTAATTTAAATGTAAATTTAAATAACCATGTGGCTACTGGCTATCCTGGTGGACAGTTCAAAAAAGTAGGAAGAACCCTACTGCTTTGACTATCTTCTGTCTACTCCAAACCTTAACTACTTCACACTTTTGAAAAGTGCCTTGAATTAAATTTTCTCAACTGGGGGAACTCTACCTTTGTTTCAGTTTCCAGTTAACACCTCTAATTCCCTCTATGTAATCTTATTATCTCAGTTGGGTCCAATCCCTTTTCCTCTTACCTTACTGATTCCCTTTTCTAATGCCAATGAGCTAAAACATAGGTGATCCAAACCCTTCTCATTTCTGTATTCACATTTTCTCAATCTTGTTGTATTGCAGTCACCTTATCTGTGACTTGACACTGCACGGTGGCATAACTATAATCTACAGTTGCTGTTGCTTCTCTCTGGTCTCCACGTATCCAGACCCTGTTTGCACTCTCACCATTGGCTAGTATGGTGAGAGTGTGTACCTACAGTTCTCACTTCATGAAAATTTTATGAAAGTTAGGATGACTTTAAAGTTTCTTATAGAGATGAAAGTTCTCCCGGGAAGTAAATTTTCCTCTCTTTGATAAGGTACTGCAGACTCGAGAATATCATCCTTCCCAAGTGTCGGCATTTCTATATTTTTCATGCCTTAGGATAACATAACTCTTGAAAGATAAAAACAGTATTTTTAAAGATGATAGGTTTTACTGGGTTAGAATTTCCTAAAACTAATTCTGGAACTGTTTGTCCACCATAATGTACATAGTGCCCATAGCATGGGGTTGTATGTCAGAGAAATGCTTTGAAATATGCTTTTATGTCATGTGTGAACCTCTGTTTCATGTGTCAATATTACCACAGTCAGCCCTATAAATTGTTTTTAAAAATACATGAAAGATAAAAATAAATCTTAAAATGGAGAAGAAATTGAAGTAAATATGTTGAAGATAATATAAAACAAAAGTTATTTTTACTTCTGTAGTCATGTATCTATGAGGTATATTGTTTCCAGATCTTGTTCATATTGCTTAAAATGATATTATCCCTTAACAAGTCAATGTCAGACACAAAAGGCTTGGGTGTGGGCTGCTACTTTAGATAAAAAGAGACTTTTCTTTTTATATGTAACAATCAAATGCAATTTTTTTGATTCCTAATTGTATTTTTGGTGTGAACAAAATAGCTATAAAAGCAATTTTGGGATACTTGGGAAAATTTTAATATAAACTATTAGAGAATTATTATAGATTTTATTTGGTGATGCAGTATAGTGTCTATTTTTGTAGATATGTGTTTAATTATGTAGAGAGGAAATTTCATGATGAGAGAAATTTTCTTTATGGTGTTTCAGAAATAAGATAGAGGAAGCAAATATGGTTAAATGTTCTCACTATTAAGTGGAGATGATAGTATATGGTATTCTTTGTGCTTTTCTGTTTATTTGAAAATTTGAATAATATAAAAATAATAGACTAGAGCAAGGTTTGGAAAATTATGGCTATGGGCCAAATCTGGCTTGCTGTTTGTTTTCACTTTTTTTTTCAAAAGTTTTTATAAGCCGTGTTCATTTGCTTATGTATTGTCTATGGCTACTTTCCCTCTACAAAAGCAAAGCTGAGTAGTTATGACAGACTGCCTGGCTTGCAACACTTCAAATGATTACTTATCTGGCCTTTTACAGAAAATGTTTTCTAAGCCCTAGATGAAATGAATAGAGTATAGATTGTAGTACAAAATATGACTCATTAGCACATGAGTTGATATTAGGAGAATCCATAAAATTGATTTAGAGGGCATGAACAGAAATCATGATGACTGAAAGAAACTTCTAAGATTAAAGAAATTCACCACTAAGGTAGAAAATACATCTTTACAATCAAATTGTAATTTTAGTTTGATATGTCTAGAAAGATTTTGTTTAATGACTAGCATAATCAATAGCCTAAAGCTTCTTCTTTTCTTTTAAGTCATATCTAAGAAAAACCTCAATGGTATTTTTCTCTAAATTCTAGAATGAGGTTCAATAACATCTTATCTATATACTTAATATAAAAAATGTTTATGAGCTGAGGAAAATCTCAAATGATTTTGAGAACATTAAATTCTATTTTCTTTTGCAGGAGGTTGAACTCAGGGGTACTGGACCACTAAGCCACATCCCCAGCCCTATTTTGTAGTTTATTAGAGACAGGGTCTCACTGAGTTGCTTAGTGCCTTGCTTTTGTTGAGGCTGGCTTAGAACTCATAATCCTCCTGCCTCAGCCTCCTGAGTCGCTGGGATTACAGGCATGCACCACTGTGCCCGCTGGATTCTATCTTAACACTTAAGTGTTTTATGATAAACTAGGAGTCGTGAAAGAATAAACTATTATTGCTTGTGCCTTAAAAGTTTGAAAAATAATAACTCTGATTAAGCATCCACTCACTGCATGTTCTTCACTGTGCTGCATACTCTGGGATGTTCAAAATAATTTTGAATCCTGTCCTTCGAGGAGGTTGCATTGTGGCTGTGAACTGGTGATCAAAAGTATTGCTACTCTGTGCTGGAGGCCTGTCCTATGCTCTCGCCTGTGTATGTTAGCTGCTGCCCCATTGTGGAATTTGTTTCCCATACAAGTTCAGTCCATTCTCTTACTTATAATAAATGACCGCTGGTTTAGTTCTATATTTCCCTCTTTGGCTTACTATTTGCCTTGCATTATACTAGGCATCAGGGTGATAAAGATGGATACAACTTGGTCCTTGCTCTTGTGGCTCCAGGCTAACTGGAACGAGAAAGATAACAGCCCCCCCCCCTCACTTCCAACCAACTTGCTCAATAGAAGCACGAATAAAATGCTTAGTCCAATTTCATTGCAGGTGACTTATGAGAAATGAGACCTCACATTTATGACAGAACAGATTAATTGCTAAAATGTTTGATTTTTTCCCTTTCTTTACAGCTTACCTAAATCCTTCATGTTAAAAACATATTTTTTTAGTTGTAGGTGGACACATTTATTATTTATTTTGAGCTGCTGAGGGTCAAACCCAGTGCTTCACATGTGCTACCACTGAGCTACAAACCCAGCCTATAAATCATTTTATACTTTGAATGTTATTTTTTTTTTCCACCTCAACTTTGCCCTTGTTTTTATTTCTGCTGGTGTAGATCTTCAAGTCTTCTTGAATGCAAATGGGATTGCTATCACACTTCTAGTTGTACTTCCTGCATCTCAACTCTTCATTTTAGCCCATTTTATATTCATTTTCCAGAATAGTGTTCCTGGAACATTGCTTTCCTTATGTTACAGCTCTTCTTAAGAAAGTGCAGTAACTCCTTAGCTCTTCCCAGATCAATGTCTCTGTTATTACCCTTCAGCTGCAAATTTATGTCTCTGGGTTATTTAATGGATCTGATGGAAACAAGGGCCATCACTTCCACACTTGTAAGATTTTCCACCACTGCTTTTCAGTTTTCAAGACCCTGCTTTTCAAAATGATGATACCAATGTGTTTCCAGGTAACAGTGGTGATTGATGTTTATATAGACTGTTTTCCATCTGGGATATGTGTATAGTCTATGAATAGGTAAAGAGTTTACTTTGTCATGTTCAAAACCTTTTGACTGTGGTTTTTAAATTAAATGCATTTAAAAATTTTAAATTCAAGCATTTCGACTGTGTAGTTTCTCAGGAGAGATAAAAATGGATAATAAAAGTTCCCATATGCAAGAAGGCTATAATTTTGACTGGATCTTAAAAGGGTGATGAGGCTTGTCTCTATTACAAGGCACACTGATATAGGTGCTGTAGCAAAGGCCTACAGTGCTTTATGAGTCCCTGCAAAAGGGAAATGGTGTCCATGTTAAGGGAATTGGAAAACCCTTCATGGAAGGCAAATTTTGAAATTTTCAGGAGTGACTACATTTACAACAAATGGGGATGCAAATGGAAAAGAAGGCAGAAGAAATACTTATTTTTTTTTCCTGGCAAAAGGAAATCATATTATACCTGAACAAAATATTTGGAGTAGCAGGGCTGATAAATTAAAAGAAATAGATACAGTGCAGAACCAGAGGACTTTGAATGCTCTGCTGAGGAGTTTGGGTGATGCTCTGCTGAGGAGTTTGGGTGATGGTCTATGGCAGTTGGAGAATCAGTGTCAGCTTTTGAGCAGGGTATTGTCCTCATCAAAATTGTGCTCCAAGAATTTGTCCTGGACACATGGATGAATGAACAGTCAAGAGACTCTAGAGAGGGAAAGATATATTTGGAAACACCATGACAGATTAGGTAATGAACCTGAAAGAGTGTGATTTTGCTGGAAAGGCAAAGGGCAATAGAAGCATGATGAAGTTAAAATAGTAAGAGATGGCATATTCAGTGGAGATAGAGGAGCGAGGGGAATGCTTACTTTCTTTTAAAGTTAGAGAAGATACTGATCCTTTAAACAAAGAATAAAATCTGCCTGAGGTTTTCATGGAAGTTTTTAGCATTTAGTCTGTTTGTGTTTTATTTTTCTTTTTGCCCTTAATAAATTCAAACCTTCCATCCAGATTTATGACATGTTAACATTTAGCCACATTAGTGCCCTCTTTCTTTCTGTGCACATTTTTTGTTGTTGTTGTTTTTATTGAATAGTTTGAATGTTGAGGATACCATGTCACTTTATTTCCAAATACTGTAGTATTTATCTTCTAACATGAAAGCATTCTGCCATAGCCTAAGTGTCTTGGATGCAAAAAGTATCAAAAAGAATAATGATGCTAATGAGCTAGAACACACTGAATGAAAAAGAATACATGTATTTACGGTGTTCCTTAAAAGGGTGGCAGTGGTGATAAGATCTTCTATACAGAAGATTTCTAGCTAATAAATATAGAGAAAAAATTAACCGATTTCCATAAAGATGATACAAGGGGTGTTAATATAAAGTTTTTTGGGAAATCATGAATTTACATGCTCTAAAGTATCATACCATCTTTATAGTTGTCCAGAATGGGACAAACTGACAACACACACCTGCTGTGATGTAATGAGAACTATAATATCACACATACAGTGTTCTTGCCCAGAATGTTTAACCAAACCCTCAAATCAGAAATCAATCAGAAAGGTCTCTATTTTGGAACATTCTTTTAAGAAAAAGATTGGGATTTTCTTTTTCTTTTTTTCTTTTTTTTTGTGGTATGGGGGATTGAACTCAGGCGCACTCAACCACTGAGCCACATCCTCAGCCCTATTTTGTATTTTATTTAGAGACAGGGTCTCACTCAGTTGCTTAGCGCCTCTTCATTGCGGAGGCTGTCTTTGAACTCATGATTCTCCTGTCTCAGCCTCCCAAAATGTTGGGATTACAGGCGTGCGCCACCATTCCTGGCTGGGATCTTTAAAAAATATTAATGTTATGCATACAAAACATAGTAGGGGATTTTACTTAATTAAGGAAGACTAAAGACAAATAAAAATTAAATGCAATGTATTTTCATTAGTTGTATCGTAGAACATTCAATAGATAAGGAATAGCAATCAAAGATTTTTTTATGGGACAATTACCAATTTTGATTTTGGGGATTTTACACTGTATAAAAGATCATGTTTTTAATGTTATTTCTCTAAATGTTTTTAGCAGCAATATACACAAAATAAAAAGCAGGAGTAGCATTATAAATCATCGGCAGAAATAAAACATAAAAAGCAAAAATTTGTGAAAATGTAATTGTAATAAATATTTTTGTGTAAGTAAACTATCATAATATACCCCAAGGAAAAGTATAGAGGAAGTAAATAGGACCAAGATTTTAATACATCTTTAGACACTGAGAGATTATAAAAATAAAATTACGAAAACAAACTAAAGGCAGCAAACACAGAGCAATTCAACAACAGCCCAAATGCAGAAATTATATTTACTAATATAATTATTGAAGTTTGAAATAATATATTGACATGAATTTAAGGAATACATTCAGAGAATACGTCATGACCAATAGGAGTTCTCTCTAGGAATGCAAAGTAGGTTAATATTAGAAAAATCTATTATGTGCAATTAACCATTATAACAACTCAAATTAAAAAGTAAATTACATAAGTGCTTAATAAAGTTTTATATTATTCATCATTTTTTTTTTCTCTTTTGGGTGGTGCTGGGGATTGAATCCACGTCCTCTTCCATGCTAAGCAAACACTCTACCACTAAGTTTTACCCTCAGCCCCTATCATCTGTTACTAAAAGCAAGATTAAAATAAAAATAGAATGACAATAATGTAATAAAAATTTTGTATCATAAAAAATCTATATCATGCCTAGTATCAAACTGATAACACATTCTTATTAAAGCGAGGGAAAATTCCACTATTATATTACTTAATATTTTCTAAAAATAATAGCCACATAAAAACTTTAAAGAAGTTGATCTTGTGACTGTTTATAGACCATAAATATTTTTTACATGTCATCCTAAGAGAATCAAAAATTATTATTATAAAGAATATAAAGTTCATTAAGGTCACTTGGTAGTACCTAATTAATAAACAAAATTCAGTAAATTAAATAAAAGTGCAGTAAGGAGTACAGTCAAGCCTGACAAGGTACTAAACCTTATAATTTTTTAGTAATTAAGACCATTTGAAACTGAAAATCAATAAACAGTCAATGAAATAGATTAGGGATTCCAGGAATGGAGTTGTCATATGTGTTAAGTAAAGACCTTTAGTCTGACATGAAGATTTTTTTTTAAATCACTGAAAAAAATTATATAACTCAAAAGATGTTTCTAAGGCATTTGACTAGGCACTTAGAACAAAATTAATCTATTCATACCAGAAAAAAATACAGGTGAAAAAAAAGACTTAATTGTGAAGGAGGCCCATTTTAGAAGAAAAGGAGTAAGAAAAATTTAAATAGCATGAAGTGAGGAATGCCTACCTAAATCCAGAGCCCATCAAGTAAAGACCTGATAAATTTAACCTTTTGAAATTTAAAACATCAATATGATAAATAAGCATAAACGAAAAATCAGTAAACTAGAAAAGGATTTTTACATGTATAGCAAACAAAAGTCCAGTTTCCATGATACATTATGAGCACTTCCAAATCTGTAAAAAAAGGAAAATTTGATGATCCCAAAATAGGCAAAAGACATAAATAGGTATGTTACTTAAAAGGACGTAAAGTGACTACGAGGTAAAAGATGTTCAATCTCTGTCTGAAATCAATATATGAATAACAATGGAGACAAAACAAGTAAAAAATATTTCACCAATTAGATTGAAGTTTGATAACAAAAACATTAGGTAATATCTATTGCTGGAGAGGAAATAAGAAAACACTTTCCTCTTTGAAAGTGGAAGTGGAATTTGGTATAATGTTTTGAGACAGCAACTTAACAACAGCTAACAAAAATTTAAATATGCATACACTTTGATGCAACAATTTCTATGCTCTGTGCTTAGCCCCAGATATACTGGTACAATAGATTAAAAATTACATGAAAGAATGTTCATTGTATTATTGTTATAATTGTGAAAAATTGGTAACAAACTGAATGTTTATCAGAACAAACTTGGCTAAGCAAATTGGGGTTCATTTGCATAGCAGAACAATAAAAAAATGAGACATCTTCATCTACTGATATGGAAAGATGTCTAAGTTGTAGTAAATGTGAACACCAAGAGAATGCATAGGACAGGAATGTCACTTTGTATAAAAGTAAAAATGTGTTATGTATACGGATTTTTATATTTGCATAGAAATTTTCTGGAATTACTTATATAAAACTTTTTATGACAAGGAATTGTTTAATTTTGTATCCTTTTGATCCATTTCTTTATTTTAATATTAGCAGACCACCATGATAAACATCATGGGTGATGTTTATCTTCCTCCTTCCTTCCTTCCTTCCTTCCTTCCTTCCTTCCTTCCTTCCTTCCTTCCTTCCTTCCTTCCCTTCTTTCTTTCTACCAGGGATTGAACTCAGGGGTACTCAACCACTGAGCCACATCCCCAGCCCTATTTTTTATTCTATTTAAAGACAAGGTCTCACTGAGTTGCTTAGCCCCTCGACGTTGCTGAGGCTGAATTTGAACTCACAATTCTCCTGTCTCAGCTTCCCAAAGTGCTGGGATTACAGGTGTGCACTCCCACGCCTGGCTCAAACTTTTATTTTTTAATAAAAAGTGGCAATATTTTAAGCTTCATAATTGTCATGCTAGTGTGGTATGATTATATGAGATTGGTGTAGCAAATAGATGAGATCTTGAGTGTCCTTCTGAAGATACAGAGATAAGTATGAGAGACATATTTGTGAAAGTTGTCAATTTAAAGATGTTATGAAATTATGTAAGTGGAGAAAATCATCTAGAGAGGGCATGAAGAGAAATACGTGAAAATCTCTGAAGAGGAAACTTGCATGTTCACATTTGCTTAGCAAAGGGGAAGAAGAGTCAGTTAAGAAAACACACAAGCTTTAAAGAAGTGGTAAAACCAGATCTGTCCATTGTAATTTAAATCCAAGGCAGAGCTTCCAGATGGAAAGTCTCCAGAAGAGTCCCAAAGATAGAAGATAGAGAAAAATGAGAAGAGCACATTTCTCTGATTTTCCTCCCAACTCTCTGGCCATTACTTTTCAGTTTCTCTGCCACCATGTTCTTTCCTAATCACCATTCAATGTGTTTGACTCATAAAGTTGGAATCTATACTCCTTTTCCTACCTGTACTATGTCCCAAGAGTGATCTCATGAAATAACAACTTATAGGTAAATTTACCCACTCCAGACTTTTTCTCCAAACTCCAAACCTTTACATCTAAATACCTATGTTCTCTTGGAAGTTTCAAAGAAATTCTAACTCAGTGTGTTGAAAACTCGTTATCTTCACCAGCATCCAATTCCCAGGGAATAAGACCACCACCTAGCTAGTTGCGCAAGACAGAAGACCGAGAACTATTATCAACATCTCTTTTTCTTACCCTTTCATTTCTAATCTATCATCAAGGCCTACTGATTTTACATTCAAAATGGCTCTCAAGTTTATTTCCTTTCCTCCATCTTTAGTACCACTATCTAGGCCAAGTGATTATTGTCCCTTACCAGGATAGCTGTTGTAACTTCCTAACATGTCTGCATCCATTCTGTACACCTCCAAACTGTTTATTACATTAGTGATGGAAATTATGTCAAAGAGCACCCTGAGACTGCCAATCTCTTAAAAAATTTCCAATGACCTTTAGAATAAAGGAGAAGAGAAATTCTTTACTGGGCTGTAAGTTCTTCAATCGTCTAACACTGGCCTACTCTCCAGTCTATCTTGTACTGTTTTCTATGCATTTGTAACCCTCATGGCCCTTGTACATTTCCTTCCTTGTAATTATCATAGATGAAAGTTTACACTTATTTGTGATTGTCTATTCTCTATTCTTACCACAGGATGGTTATGTCCATGAAAAGAGGACATAACCTCTTACAGAAATCTTACAGAAATCTTTTACCCTCAAAAATGTTTATATCAAAATGTTGTTTTGATCAAAACCAAAAATTGGAAACCTTGCATATGATGTTGCTCAATAAATATTTTTGAACTAATGGATAAATGAATGAAAGCAAAGCGAAGTTTCAAGAATAAAGGGTGTGTGTTTGTAACTTGGTTGAGAGATCTGAGAGGATGAGAGTAAATTCTAAGCAACAGAGAACCGATTTGAAAATAGATGATTTTTTGGTGAATTCCAGATGCACCTTGAATAATATGAAGATGGCTATTAACAAGAATACTCAAACATCTAGAGTATGGTGCAAGTTTTGGGAAAAGAGTGAAATAGAAAAAAAGATCCTCTAAGTGATTAGTTCTGAAAAAATGCTGAGCATAAGAATATAAGGTCTCCTGATGTCAAAAGACATCAAATATATATGAAGCAAAGGAAAGAGAAACCCAGAAGGATATTAGGTTGTGATCCTAAAGCTTTTATATTAGAGTATACATGTTAAGAAGTGGAGTGATTTCATGAGGCTTAGGGCGTTGCTATAGAAACTGGTGCTTATGACAGTACGAGTCGTGGTCTAGAGCCTGGGTGATGTTCTCCTAGAAGTTAAAAGTTCCTTGAAGTTGAGGAGCATGTCTCCTTCCCCCTGCCTCCTCAGCACTGACACCCAGTGTGTGTGCAATCCATGTGTCAATTTTAAGTTAAATTGAAAACTTCATATTTCAGAAATTCTGCCACTTGGCTCTTATAGCATCTCTCTAGACTCTGTGTCTCCCAGTTAGCTCACACAAAGTGCTTCCACACAACTTCTTAAAGGAATAATTAGTATTTGCTCAAGCATCCATTTCCTCATCACTTGATCTTAAGCAGTGAGAGGTGTGTGTATGTGTGAGTGTATGTGTGTGTGTTTCACTTTTTTTCTACCATCATAACTTTAAGAATTAAGGTGTAGTTGAAGTCAGTGAGCAGTGAATATATCTTGGCAATTATAACAAGAGTTACAACAAGAAACCAGAGAACAGGTTTTTAAAACACGTTTGTCATTCTTGGGAGGGTTTTTCAACTCAAGCAACTGCAAACATCATCAAAATTCCATGATATAATCAGCAAGGCGCTATGAAATGCTGATTACTAACCTTTGGAAATGCACATCCAAGCAGCCAAACTTGTATATTATGACTCACAGAACTGTGGCCTTATAGTCAGTAAGAAGAACACCCAGGAAAATCTGCATACCACCAGAGGTATTGATTGAGAAGTAAGCATAAGAGTAACACCCAATCCGATCAGGAATCTTGGTTGAAGCATATATTGTCAACCTTAACTCCATCTAAAAAATAGCAACTCTGACTGGTATCAAGAAGTAAATGCAAAATCTTACAGAAATCTTTTACCCTCAAAAATGTTTATTTCCATCCAGAGATATTGTGTTTTCTGGTACTAAGTGCCTTACACAATAGAGTATATAGAAAACTATTTCTGCGAATGTGCCAAAATGAGAATTCCTAGGCCCTATTTTACATTATCAAATTTTCATTTTCAGAGAATGGGGACTAGGAAACTAGATTTTTGGTAAGTTCTCAAGGTGAAGTGGAAGCACCTTCAAATTTTGAGAACCTCTGACATAGAAACACGAATAGTAAGATTTATTCCCAAAATTGTTCTGGTGCAAATATCACAGCTGTTATGCAAAGGAACAGAGACACAGTGATTCCAGTTGTATTCTATCACTTAAGCTGTTCTTGCCAGTTTATGACATTCCCATCACTGTGAATGTTGCTGTTAGAGAGTTTCTTGGCACACAGGGGAAAAGACACCTTTGGAATCGGACAAAGCTCAGATCCAATCCTGAGCCTTCCATTGTGGGACCTTGGCCAAATCAATTAACGTCTACAAGTCTTAGGTTTACTTCATTTAAAAATATAGAGAAAATAGCATATTCAATAGGTAAATTATGTGTATGGGAATTTAATGAGGGGTATGAGAATCATGATGAGTTTGTACAACTTGAGTAGTTCGATCCACAAGAAAGGAAACATGAGATGGCTAGTGGTTAGAGAGAAAACCAGAAATTCAGTTATGAAAGATCTTATAGTCAATGGGAGCGATCTGAACCTAATGACATTGATTTCTCAAATCCCAAATGTGGTCTCATGGTATTTATTTTATTAGAGATAGCCCAGGAATTCTTCCTCTATCTCCTTAAACAATCTCAACCCATTTAACTCAAGGCTCACTATCTAAGATCCTGAAGAAAACAGTAGGGACATTACTTAGGGAACACAGATGGGGAAAGAGGTAGTGCTAACCTCCTCGCCAGCAAGAAAGGTTGCCAGCTCCATGGGTCAGAGACATACCCAATGGCACTGAAATAGCCTGAATCAACCACCATCTGTGGAGCACACACTGTACTAAGGATATGCAGGTAAGTGAGGCATGTGGACTAACTAACACAGTTGTTTAAGGAAATATATGCATGTTTAAAAAATAATTAAAATATAGCTGGGCACAGTGGGGCACACCTGTAATCCTAGTGGCTCAGGAGGCTGAGGCAAGAGAATTGTGAGTTCAAAGCCAGCCTCAGCAACAGCAAGGTAAGAAGCAGCTCAGTGAGACCCTGTCTCTAAATAAAATGCAAAATAGGGCTGGGAATGTGGCTTAGTGGTCGAGTGCCCCTGAGTTCAATCCCCAGTACGCCCCCACCAAAAAATTAAAATATTAAGTGACAACTTCTGTAATTGAAGTTTGTACACATTTCCATAGGAGAAAAACAAAGAGAAAACACTAATCTTCTTTAAAGAGTGAGAGGAGTCCTCATAGAGGAGTTACCATTTGAGATGGGCTTAATAGAGAGGGGGGATGTCTACATGGGGAAGGACATAGGGAGGGGAGTGCTCATCCTAGAGGGAGCAGACGGTGCCAAAGCCACAGTGAGTCCAGGCCTGGAGAGCGGGAAGAGGCAGGGCTTGGCCAGTGATTGTTCTGGGTTGGCTTTGCTATAACCAGCCCTGCCTTCTTCATTCCAATGGGAGTCACAGGTGAACTTCCTTCTCCAGCTGGAGAGTGGGTTGCAAAGGCCTCACAGGGAAAACATGCCATGTGGGCTATCATTCTCTTCCCTCCACCATTTCCTCACCAGGACACACCCTCACAGGTGGCTCTGCAATCCCCACTGGCTTGCCAGCGTCAGCCCACATCCAAATTACTTTTCTGAAGGTCAAGTGCTACTTTCCTGGTGCTTGTTCAACACTTGGGTTGTGTTACTCATCTGCAAGGCATCTTAGGATGCCCTGTGATAAGCTTTTCCTCTTCAGCACAAGTTGGGAATGAGAATCCTGTTGGGAAAGTTTCATATCCGTTTTATTTATATAACCAGAATCCAAAATAAAGCTCTTAAATGCTAGCTAGATATTCCCTTCTAAATGTTTGCTTAACAAGTTATTGTTGCATATCTGCTATATTTTTTTAAAAATTTTTTTTAGTTGTTGATGGATCTTTTTTTTATTCATTTATTATTTGTATGTGGTGCTGAGGATTGAACCCAGTGCCTCACGCATGCTAGGCTACAGCCCCAGCCCCTGCTATATCTTCTTTCCAGAGGATGTTCTCATTGCGTGTGTGTTTGTGGAGTGTGACCGTGTGTGTATCTGCATGTCCATATATTCTGTGATGCTGCAAATTTCCTCATAGTATATTAAAGATTCTCTTTTTCTGATTGTCTTTTATTTATTTTCAACACTTGGAGACTTGGAAAAATTCCTAGAGGACTACATATCCCATTATAAAATCTTTACATTTTTCTACCTAATTCTAGAAAAAAAGAACTTTTTGACATTAGATGTGGCCTGGCCCATAAAACTCTGCTTGGACCAGTGTTCTTCAATGCCAAGATTTTTGGTAAGAAGCAGTTTGAGTGCAGTGGCGCACTCCTGTAATCCCAGCACTTTGAGAGACTGAGACAGGAGAATCACAAGTTCAAAGCCAGCCTCAGCAGCAGTGAGGTGCCAAGCAACTCAGTGAGACCCTGTCTCTAAATAAAACACAAAATAGGGCTGGGGATGTGCCTCAGTGGTTGAGTACCCCTGAGTTCAATCCCCCATACAGGGCGGTGGTGGGGGAGCAGTTTGAGCTTGGGGGTTACTTCCTCTTTAAAGTTGGTTGTGAGTTAAATGGTGTGAACAGGGCCACGCCCTGTGGTGTGAGCCCAGGCAGGGATTCCTCCTCAGAATGAATACCTTTTCCTCCATTTGCACTCAGATCCCAACACTGATGTGGTGTAAAGATAGTCATTGACTATCAAAGCAGAAAAAAGATCCTGGCAGCAGAATAATTTGAGGAAATAGTGGATAATGAATTTAGAGAGTAGCCAATTTGTGTGATTCAATAATTTATTCATGCAATAAACATGGATTGAATTCTTAAGTGTCAGATGCCATGCTAGGTATTGGCAATTCAAGATACTCATAAAGATGTCACTGTGTGGATAGCATGATGTTCTCTTGAAAAAAATAGAAGTATTAGTTTATGTTTATATGTGTAGTATTTATTTTCTACAGGTCAGTGGAGTCTAACCTTTAATCTGGAAACTCAGTGGGCTGAAATTATTGCAAGGAGCCTCTGGTATATTACATTTATCCATCATTATTGACTAAATAATTGATAGGTACAAAATTTTATGTCCTCCATTCATTAAACAGCTCAGTAATAAATCCAAATATTTATGCAAATTTTAAAATATATATAAAAAGTATCCTATTTGGAAAATATAATGACATCATTAAAATACAAATTAAATTGATTAATTGTAACTTTAGTCATTGAGTATTTCTTGGCAGATGTTAATAGTGATACTTATATTCTAATTAAAAACTTTTATATAATTGTGAACTACATAACATTAAATTAAAAGGGGGAATTCTATACTCTACAAATAGGAACCACCTGAGAACCACTGACCATTTAAATTGTGTACATGAATGAGACTAAGGCGTAGTTTATAAAATAAATAAAAATTCATTAATTAAAAATTATTTCACTAATATTTATTGAATATCTACAACTAGGTGCTGCATCTAGAACAGAATATTGCAGAAAAACTTGATAAATATTTGTGAGATTAATCATTTTACAAGATATATGGACAAACTAATTTTCTGCAATGAATCTACTTTTCTCATTAATTTTTGCATGAAATTATTAATGTTTTAAGTACAATGTTAATTACCTGGTATCTAATACAATCAAGTAAGAATGCAGAACAAAATGAAAGTGGTACAAATGCATTTTTAATTGCAAAACTTAGAAAGAAACTTAGACATTCTCTAATATTCTCTGATGCTTAAATTCCTCTGTCACATATTTAATGGCAAATTGTTAAAAAATTGTTAATCTTCCCAAATTTCAAAATGAATAAATATATTGAAATAATTCCTAATAGCACTATTTTATAAAGTAAATAAAGGAATATAAGTTCTGAAAGTGAAAATTTTAAAAAATCAGAAATTTTGGCAGTGTGGCTACTTTCTATACATATTTTCCTGCAACAAAGGTGGCAGATCAAAAGATTTTCAATTTTTGTGGAGGGTACCGGGATTGAACTCAGGTGTACTCAACCACTGAGCCACATCCCCAGCCCTATTTTGTGTTTTATTTAGAGACAGAGTCTCATTGAGTTGCTTAGTCCCTTGCTGTTGCTGAGGCTGGCTTTGAACTCGCGATTCTCCTGTCTCAGCGGCCCAAGTGCTGGGATTATAGGCGTGCGCCAGTGAAGATTTTCAAATTTAATGAGAGTACTTGAAAACTTCCTTAACTCTTAAACTTAAAGTACCAGGTACTTTACATGAAATGTTCACTTCTTTTGTACTTGTTATGAAGTCAATCAATTACCGTCTTCTGAAACATCTTTTTAAGGATTTTTTTGGGGGGGGATACTGGGAATTGAATTCAGGGACACCCGACCACTGACCACATCTCCAGCCCCTATTTTGTATTTTTTGGATTTTATTTAGAGACAAAGTCTCAACTGAGTTGCTTAGCACCTTGCTTTTGCTGAGGCTGGCTTTGAACTCGTGATCCTCCTGCCTCAGGCTCCCGAGCCACTGGGATTATAGGTGTGAGCCACTGTGTGCTGGTTTAAGAAGGTTATATAAAGTTTATTTAACTGTCATTGAATTCTAGGAAGTTGTGACTCTTAAAGCTAAAGTGTATTCAAACTTGCCAAAGCAATGGATGCTTTAGTGTTCTGGGTCATGTCTCCAACCAGTCACTGCTTCATAACAATGAGAAAATTAGTAGATTGTGACAGTTTTATCCATCTTCCCCAGCTAATTTAAGAGCCTCTTGTGTTCTAAGGGCTATTAACATATCAAGACAGAATTTGCAGGATCTAGCCAGGAAACAACTTTCCTGATCACTAGACAGTTGTTGGATAGTAAGGGTGATTCATATTAGAGTTTCCTAGACCCTTGCCTGAAAACAGTCTTGAGATTGAGTGGTGACATCTGGCTGCAAATTCTCTAAGTGGGGGTGATTTGATTCAAACACTAGTCCCTCAATTTTCAAATCATTTTGAAATCAGAGACTCTAATAGCTGACTAGACTTTCTCTTACTGCCTAACTGCATATTTGTTCCCTTAGATGCACCTCCCGGATAGAACCATAGCATTTATATTTAATAAATGCTACTACCTTGTGCTGAATTTACGATGCATGTACATTATGAATTGGAATAAAACTTCTGCAACTCAGGAAAAATTTGCCCAGTGTCCTTCATTTGCTTCTATCTTATTATCCTGTTAGCTTCCACAGTTGTTTTATATCAATATTACTATTATTTTGCTAAATGAATAGGTCTAGTTAATAGATGTTCTTGGCAAGAACTTGCTAAGCTTGTCTTCTTTTTTTCTGAGTAGGTGTGTCTTATTAAAATGTAACTTCACACTGTAGTTATTTCTTTGTTCTTTGTACCAATTTTTGTTAGATACACAGAACTTAGTTTTGAAGACAAAGTATTTTAAATACTTTAGGGAAGTATTCAAATACTGTACAGAGGCATCAAGAAGACAAACTACTTTTAAAAAAGTTTCATGGTCTTTGTGACATAAAAAATGAGTTTTTCTTGGCAGTATTTAGGGAAGTTGTAGTTAATTTTTATAAAGCCTTGTTACCATTCATTTAAAAATAAATCATACCTTAAGCAGCGTTGTCATATCTCTGGGTCTCAGAGTTCTTGTTTATGAAGTGGAAATATTATGTTAGATGAAATAAGGCTGTTTCTAGTCCTAACAGTTTTTGATTTCAGAAAATATATTTGCTGTAATAAATATATTTTTAAAAAAATTTTTTTCCAAACCTTTATTTTATTTATTTATATATTTTGTATGTGGTGCTGAGGATCAAACCCAGTGCCTCATGTGTGCAAGGTAGGCGCTCTACCACTGAGCCACAACCCCAGCCCCATAAATATATTTTATTCTAAATTTAAGAGAAAGGAAACTTTGGGATTGGGTTAAGAAACGGTTACTTTTAGTTCTTAATGTAGTGTACACTTCTCTGATGATTTTTTTGCAAGGTGAACTTATGTATCCTATATGATAGAAAATTTTTACTTTTGTATAATCCAGTGATTACCATACAGTATATATTCCATATATTTTTTTAAGAGATTAAATCTTAGGTTTGGGAAGAAACATTGTTTTTATCTAGTGATGCCACTTTACAAAAGACACACGGGAACCTGAGATGATTATAAAAGACTCGTCCAAGGTCAAATCAGGTCTTCCTTCCATGTTGACTTAGCTTCTCAATTCAAGATTTTCCAAGTGTAGCTATTTTTTTTCTTTTTTAAATTTCTTTATTCTAATTAGGTATACATGACAGAAGAATGCATTTTGATTCATTGTACACAAATGGAGCACAATATTTCATTTCTCTGGTTGTACACGAGAGAGTCACACATGAACCTAGGGCATTATTGACCACCTCATTCCACCATCTTTCCTGCCCCCATGTTCCCTCCCCACTCCTCCATCCCCTTTGACCAAAGTCCAAGTGTAGCTATTTTTATGGGAACAGAAAATTAGAATTCAGAGATTGAAATTACTACAACATAAGCTGATTATCAGAATGATAAATTCCCAAGATAAATGGAAAGAATTATACTATTTTCACAATTTTAAAAAAACTGGAGGTTTCAACCAATAATTAAAATATCAAAACAATAATTTAAAATGGAGGACCCAAACTTTGTTGCTTATTTCTGTAGGAGAAAAAAATATCTTCATTTGGTTTGTTAAACCACTGATTTTTGCCTGGTGTGGTGGCTCAAGCCTGTGAGCCCAGTGACTTGGGAGGCTGAGATGGGAGGATTACAAGTTTGAGGCCAGTCTCAGAAGAAACTTAGAATCTGTTTCAAAGTAAGAAAATAAAAATTAAAAATGGAGTGGGGGCCTGAGGATATAGTTCAGTGGCAAAATGTCCGTAGGTTCAATCTTCAGTACCAGTAAATAAACAAACAAACAAAACATTGATTTTAAGATTGCTTGGACACTAGCACACAGTTGCCATTTTGTAGGGATATTTTTAAAATGCTATACAATCCATGGTGACAGCAGTAATGTATATGCTTCCCCCTTTTTGTTTAAAAGAATAATAGAAAAATACATTAAGAAATAAGTTGAAAGTCTTTTGCATTCTCTTATAATATCAATCTGTCCAAAGATCTAGTTATATAATTTACTAAATGTCTGTTTTATATTTAATTAGAAATAATATATCAACAGCAATTTATTGCATGAAGATAGGTTACATCATTGAAATTAAAATGTGTCTGTCACATATGAGTGTTTCCTCTGAATTTCATCTTTAAAGTAGTAAGATTATGAAGTTAATCAAAGGGACTAGATTCTTTTTGATCATAAAAACCTATGAAAATCATCAGATTACCCACAAATAGCAATATGCTTCATTTTATATACATAATCATCTGTAATGTTATAAAATTATAGATCTCTAATATAGGGGGCCAGGGAGTATGTCAGCATGGGTATAAATCCTGGCCCAGTCATTTCCTACCTATGTGATCTGGGGAAGTTACTTAACCTCTCTGTGTCTTGGTTTCTTATTGGGCTAATACCAGGGTTTATCTCATAATTATGTCATTTAATATATATACCAGGCACAGAACAAATGTTGAATAAATGTTAGCTATTGTTATAACCTAGGAATAAGCATAATATAATAATGAATACACATGTACAATTTTAATTAATTTAAAAAAATATTTTTATAGATGGATGCAATACCTTTATTGTTTTCATTTATTTTTCATGTGGCGCCAAGGATCGAACCCAGTGCCTTTCACGTGCCAGGCAAGCGCTGTACCACTGAGCCACAATCCCAGCCCCTATTTTCCATTAATTTAAAAATGCTTATTTGAATTCATGTGAATCAACTTTTGGTATGATAGTGTTGGTACATTCTGTTCTTTCCTCAAGTATGTTGAATTAATTTATATATTTTTTCAGTGTGTGTGTGTGTGTATGCACTATGTCAGAGTGTAAAAGATTTTTTTGTGTGTTGGGTCATTTAAAAAAAAAAAATGACTGAAAGTGATCTTCCCACAGCATCTGGATTCATCCGCAGGAGGCTCCTGAGAGTTACTGAGTGCTGGCTCAGGTTTTCACCCTCTAGTGAACAATGAGCAATAAAACTGGCTCCAGGGATGCTGAGTGAAGATAATGACCTAGCCAGCTTGGGAGGGCGGGCGATCACCCCAGGGTGTAGACTGGGCGAGGGGCAGAGTGGGCGGTGAATATAACAGGGTGGAGCTGCAGAGGTCCCAGAGCAAGCAGCGACCTGTGCTTCCACTGTGGGCTGGGCTGCACTGAGGGTTGGGGAGGCTCCGCTGAGATTAGGCGTTCTTGGTCTTTGAAAGGATGGAACTCAGGTTGAGAGAGGGAGAAAAAAATGTGCAAGTAGGCTAAATCTTGCTTAGCATGGGATGAAGTTCCGAGGGGTAACGCTGTTGAAAACTTGGTAGGGAAAAAATGGAGAGTAGGTTGGGCATGGCGGAACCGTGAGAGACTGGGGAGAAGAGTTTAGGAAAAAAAAAAAAAAAAGAGGTTGGTATCAATTGGATAAAAGTTTGGCCACACTAGGCTCCTTATGACTCAAGATGGTGTGTTAGTGCTCCTAAAGCCAATTAAGAGCTAAATGGAACAAGAGCAACCAAAGTGATGTTGCCATGTGGCTATTCATGATTTGTACTGGATCCAGAGAATAAGAACAAGAAGTTGTTGCTGCAATAGCGAAGTTCAAGATTTGGTTTCTGTAGCTGATGATGAGTGTTGGTCAAATTGCAATTTTCATAAAGAATGAAGAAGTGTGAAGAGCAATGGTGTGATTCTCAGTGTGATCTGTTCACAGAGTTTTCTAAAGAGATATTGAATCTCCTAAGAAACCACCTGAAGATCCAGTTATATCCTTACTAAAACTGATAAAACTGTGTGGAAGCAATGAAGGACCTTCTTTGGGGAAAAAGGGATGAATAAATAGCTCTGATCTTTTAAATTATAATTGATCTTTTACCAGAGAGGGCCCCTCACCTGCTAACAAACCCTCAGATCACTAAAAGGACCACCCTCTCAACCCCTCAAAGCATGCCTGATGTTTCTTGAAGGATTTCATCCAAGTGTTCATGGGCAGAGCTGGTCAGATGCCACATGCAGCATTTCCCGTCCCCAGATAACATTCCTGCTTTCACTGGGGACAAATGGACCCTGGATGCAGACATCTGGGGGAAGCCCTCTTTTATTATGAAGGGGTATCCAATTAATCAAAAAAATTTAAAAATTTTTCAAGAGTGAAGATTTATGGACCATTGTGCACCTAAATCTCATGCATGGGCAGCTCAAGAGAACTCTGTTGATGCACAGTGTTCTGACCTCCCGTGTGCTTCGTTCTCCTAGAGACAAGGCTTTGCTGTTGGGCAGAGCTCCGCTTGGCTGCCTCTTTCCTTAGGGTGAAGCCTCTGCCTCGCCTCACACCCACACGTATCAGTTAACTTTTTTTTTAATAAATAATTTAAATTGATTGTAAAAGAAAACAAGACTTCCAAAAGTTGCTAGAGGGAAATTAATTAGTATCAATGCTTTCACTTTAGAGCTTCTAAAGTATTTTTTTCATAGAGAGCCCTTTTAGTATTTAGTAATTACAATGAATAAATATATAACTATAAAATATGTGTCTCCCATATCTCCAACTAGAATGAAAGTGTTGTTGACCTGCAGGAAGCATGAATCTATGTGGAGATTGCTTTCTCCAATCCCATCGTTTGCCTTTGGGTGCAATATGTATGGGATGGGTCACCAGGAATTGTGGGATGGGAGAGGGACTGATGAGCCCCCTTGGAGAGGATCCTACCTAGGAAAAAGAGTTGGGAAAATTTGGAGAAGAAACAAACATTCGTTGTAAGACATGAAGAACCAATGATGAATGAGCATGATATAGATTTGTCTCTTGACCTGATTGATATATGTCTAATTCCAATGGAAAAGGAGGTAATGTATGTAACAC
This sequence comes from Geosciurus inauris, assembly GCA_004024805.1. Taxonomy (NCBI): domain Eukaryota; kingdom Metazoa; phylum Chordata; class Mammalia; order Rodentia; family Sciuridae; genus Geosciurus; species Geosciurus inauris. The sequence continues at coordinate 82,432 of PVHX01007895.1, forward strand.
TGAAATGACATTTTCACTAAAACCTATGAACATTGATTACTAATACATGATGCCCAACTGGGAAAAAAGATTAACAACTCTTTGCAGAACCCACTGCAGCTTCTGCAGTTTGAGGATTCTGGACACCTCCAGTATTTCTGGAGGAGACAGAGGTTCATGATAGAAGATGATGATAAACCCTGAAAAACTAGCTCATCTCTGAGCACTGTATCCTACAGGAAAAAGTATCAGTAGAGAGAAGAGGAAGAAAACGGTGGGTGGTTGGGGCAGGGCAAGTTCATGAGCAGGCTTGAGACAATCTATGCTTTCTTAAGACATTGTGGGATTCCACATCGATTTCATAGGGGCAAGTGGCCCTCTTGCAATAGCCAACCAGGCAAGCAACCAAAGATTCACGTGCATGGTTGCTCAGACCATTTACTCTCTTACATTAGTCATTTAAAGGTGTAAATTAGTCAAATGAGATTCAAGAGTGTTCAGTAGGTCAAAAAGTACTGCACATGTTCTCATGAGGAATACATAGGCTAGGTAACTGAGACAGACAACTCCATTTAGGCAGCCAGCCATAGGATTGCTATGGAACTGAGATCTGGGGCTGGAGGCCTAGAATTAAAACATCCTTAATATTATCTTGAGAAAAATGAATTGAGAACAACATCTAAATCATCAATGTGGTACCAAATGAGCTGGCTGTCTAGGTCCTACACACATGTTCATGTGAGGCTGCATTTCTATGAAGCAGTGAGGAGGGAGGAGGAGAAGGTGGCCAGTTGGAACAGTATTATTCCTATTTATTTATTTACTTACTTACTTAATTTTTGTTACCAGGGATTGAATTCTGGGGCTCTTAACCACTGAGCCACATCCCCAGCTCTTTTTTTTTAATATTTTATTTGTAGACAGGGTCTCTGAGTTGCTTAGGGTCTTGCTAAGTTGCTGAGGCTGGCTTTGAACTCATGATCCTCCTGCCTCAGCCTCCCAAGCTGCTGGTATTACAGGCGTGCACCACCATGCCCAGTGAGTATTGTTTTTTATGTGCATCTACAATTTTCAGAATCTGACTGACAGCTTCCTTCCTGGCTTCCTCACTGCCAGCTTCCCCTGTGTATGCTACTGAATTACTTATTCTTGTCTTGAGAAGCCAAACCCTTTCACTCCTCTGTAGCTCTGCTCATGTGGCTTCACCTTGGAGTGAAGGCCCTTCTCAGTCTCCTTCTTTTTTCAGCCTGACACATTCTTTCTTATTTTTTAAGAGGCACCTCTTTTTTTAAAAAATATTTCTTTTAGTTGTAGATGGACACAATGTCTTTATTTTATTGCTTTGTATGTGGTGTTGAGGATCGAACCTAGGGCCTCACGCATGTGAGGCAAGCGCTCTACCACTGAGCTACAATGCCAGCCCCATGGTTTCTCTTCTTTGCAATCTTTCTTGACTCCTGGGGAAGAACTAGTGTTCCAGTATTCATTTCTGTCATACCACTAACACATTCTGGTGCATAATTGCCTGTTAATCTGTCTGCTTCTATACTAGATTGTGTTTTATTGATATATGTTTCCTAGTGCCCAGCAAAGGGACAGGCTAGAGCTTATATTTGGGACTCCTGAATAGCCAAAGTCTGATTGATTAAAATAGGAAATAGAAGGAGAAGCCCAGTTGGGCATGGTGGCGCATGCCTGTAATCCCAGTGGCTCGGGAGGCTGAGGCAGGAGCACTGCAAATTGAAAGCCTTCCTCAGCAACTTAGTGAGGCCCTAAGCAACTTGGTGAGACCATGTTTCAAAATAAAATGTAAAAAGGGCTGGGGATGTGGCTCTGTAGTTAAGCGCCCCTTGGGGTCAATCCTTGGTTAAAAAAAAAGAAAAAAGCCCAATCTGTATGCTCTAATTCCCCCGCCCGTTGCTGTTGTCATTTGTTTTCATAACATTTTATTTTGGGATTGAGATTATTTGACAGGAATTATCTGATTAGGCATTTCATTTCAAATAAAGATGACTTAAATAAAAGTATGAGGCTTTTTTTCTGCTTCATAATTTCATACCCTTAGAAAAACAGTTTATTGAAAACAGATTCTTGGAAAAATACCTGTTGAAGATGATGTAGTCTTCTTAAAAAGTATATTTATCACTTTGGAAAGTAGGATGTAATTGTCTTCAGTTATCATTTTACTTTGATTCTCTCTCTCTCTGTCTCTTTCTCTGGCATCAAAGATTGAACCCACAGGAGATTAACTACGGAGCCACATTCCCTACAAACCTTTTTATTTTTTATTTCAAGACAGTGGTCTCCCTAAGTTGCTTAGAACCTCACTAAATTGCTGAAGCTGGCTTTGAACTTGTCATCTTCCTATGTCAGCCTCCTGAGCTCCTGGGATTATAGGTGTGGACCATCTTGCCAGGTGTGGACCATCTTGCCGGGCTGGAATGGGCTTTTAATTACTTGGACAGAAAATTTTCAAATTCCGTTGCCAAGTTATCATATTTAAAACCATGTATAAAAAGAACAATAATAACAAAAACTAACACAAAGCTGTGTCATCTGTCAATTCTCCATCAACTTCCTCACCAAATAAAAAAGAACAAAAACATGTTTTTAAAAAATTTTAAAGATAATGGTATTTATGTTGCATTAATGTAAAAAATCACCCTAGACTCAAGGCTGAATTTTATTAGCTCTTATTAACACTAAATTTTGGTCACATCTAATTTCTTTGACACATGGACTATAATTATGTTCAAAAAGTGAATTAAGATCTGGATATCTTCCAGAATAATCCCAGTGTGAATCCTTAGCCATAAGAGAAAGCCAGGGAAAGGAAAAAAGAAAAGAAGAAAAGGGCTATTTGTTCTCTTTGAGCCCCAGGTTAAAAGATGTGGAATGGTACGTGAAGCCAGGAGGTAATAACTGAAGGTTTTATAATATATAAAAACGTATGGTTTCATAGCATAATGTAGAGTCTACAGGGAGGTCAAGGAGATGCTTAACAATCTGCTGTTCACAGATTGTGGTTATCAAAGGCCAGACATATTTGTCATTGAAGAAAGAACTCAAGTTTATCAGTTCTTCTTCTGAGACAAATTGTTTTTGGATTTTGGAATAATATCAGAAATGAAGCAGCAATTGCCTGACAAATATAGTAGAAGAGTTGGAGAATTTCAATGTCAGTACTCTACTGTCAGACTGTACAAACTTTACTGACGTTCTTAGTACTCTTTGAACATATAACATGTAATAAATGGTAAGAATATGGAAAAAAACCCAGAAGAGAATAATAAAAATAATTATTCATGTCAAAAGATAGACTTACAGCAATACATTGTGTTTATTCAGTTTATAAAGTTAAAGTCTGAGGGAAGACAGCTATTTTCATGTCTATTCATCTAGTAAACATATATCAATTCTTGACATGTGCTAGGTTCAATTTTAAGTGTCTGGGAAGTAAACAAATAGTCCAAAATCTCTGAGTTATTGGAACTTACAGTCTAGTGAGAGGAAACAGACAAGAACAGTAAAATAATGGCTAAATTATATGATATGTATTAAAGTGTTAAGTGCTTTGGTAAAAATCAAAGTTGGAAAAGGAATTTAAGAGCGGGCACTTGGGACTGAGGTCACTGGTAGAGTGCTTGCCTAGCACATATGAGGCACTGGGTTTGCTCCTCAGCACCATGTAAAACTAAATAAATAAAATAAAAGTATTGTGTCCATATACAACTAAAAAAAAAAAAAAGAATAGGGACTGCCATGGTTAAACAGGATGATCAGGATAATTGAGCCCATGATTTTTGAGCACAAATACTGAAGAGGAAAGGGGATTATCCATGCAGATATCACAGGGATGAACATATCAGCTGGGGGAAACATCCAATGCAAATATTTTAAAGCAGAAATACCTTAAAAGAAGCAGAGAGGAAGGAGATGTCAGAAAAGTAAAGGAAAAAGTGGGACAGATGATGTGGGACCTCATCATCATAAGGCATAAAGGCATCATAAGGAATTTGAGTTTTACACTGGACATAAAATATTGCTGACTTTTAAATGGAGAGAAAATATGATTCAACGTACATTTTCAAAGGATTCTTCTTATTGCAATGTGAAAAATAGACTCTAGAGAGGTAAAAAAAAAAAAAAAAAAAGAATAGCAATCAGACCACCTAAGAGCCTAAAGAAGTAATCCCGATGAATGATCTTGGTTGCCAATGTCACTATTGCAGCCTTGGATGTGAAAGGTGACCTGGACAGATTTTGGAAGTTGAATCAAGGGGATTTGCAGACAGATTGGACATGGAGCATGAACGAAATAGAGGAATTTAGTTGAAAATGTTCAGTTTGATATGTTGATTATGTCTCTAAGAGGATATATTGAATAAGCAGCTGGATAATTGCCTTTGAAGTTCAGGAAGGAAGTTTGGGCTGGATGTCTGAACGTGATAGTGATTGGTGTCTACGTGGTTTTCAGACTATGAGACAAGAGGATATGATCAATGAAGTACTTGAGCACTAAGATAGAATCTTGTGGAATTATAAAAAAGAACTAAGGCAAGAGAGGCAGAACCAGCAAAAGAATCAGTAGGTAAGAGAAATAAGTTTGCTGTACTGGGACATTTCAAAGAAAAGCGGATCAAGTCTCATTGAATAAAGCCAATTAATTACATTGAATAATTTCACATGATATGAAAGATGAAAAATTGACCGTTAGTTGGATCCAGTTTTTGAGAAAGTAGAGAAGAAAAGCTTGACTAAAATAGGTTTAAGAGATTGAGATGGGGCAAGAAGAAATGGTGAAATGAAAAACTCTTGCAAGGAGATTTGTTAAAACTAAAACACCAGAGGGAAGGAGTAACAGATTTTTGGTTATACTTTTTAAAAATTTTAAGAAGAGAGAAATGGAAGTACATTTATATGTTGGTTAGAATTGATTCAATATAGAGGGACAACAATTAAAAGAAATTTTTTTTTTTTTTTTTTGGTCCATTGAGGACTGAATCAGAGGTAATGCATTTTACTCCTATTAAAGGACATTCAAGATAAATGTTAGCAAGAGCTTCCTGACCACGTAACAGTGAGACCAGAAGATAAAATCATGAGGAGTTATTTGAAGTTGTCCTTTGACATTTAAAACCATTAACAAAATAATAATGTAACAGATGCTCATGGACTATTTCCAGCACTAGAGACACTCAATATACAGTGATGAGTGAAACTATCTTGAGTTTTCAGGAGTTCACCAAAAGAGATTGATGGAGAGTAAAGACCTTAGAGCCAGGCTGGCTGGCTTGAATCCTGCTCTACTATAGCTCTTATTAG